>BKZX01026526.1:740-17653 GCA_014362285.1 Fagus crenata
TTTTTTAATTAGGTGAGGAATTGAGGTCTTCACAGCAGAAATGTTATCAATCCGAACTGATGTTCTACTTCTTGTTTATTATGTCTTTTTTTAAAAAGGAAAAAAAATAAAACAAAAAAACATATTTAGACAGTTCCTACATTGATAATTTAAACGAGGTTTTATTCTCAACTATGTTCGTTACTCAACTATGTTAGTACTGGATTGAGATTCCAATGGCATGCAATACCCTCCCCCTCACAAATAATTTTCACTTTATCACTTTGGAACTTCTTACTTTTTTTTTTTTTTTTTTTCAACTATTTGGTTGAGCACTTTTAATCTTATCTATTCAAAAGTATTGCATCCTATGCAATACCAATACTTCTCAGCTTGTGGGAGGTTCAATTCTTTGATGTCAATTGAAAACTTGGTTCACCAATTCTATTTTAATTTTGATATAATTTTGGTTCACCGATTTGAGAGCCGCTCATAGAATTAGTAGATATATTTTTTTTTTCGCAGTCGCTAACTATACGCTGTAAATCAAAGCTTGGGTCATTTTCATATATGATAAATCGATACCTATGTTAAATATTTATTTCTCTACTGAGTCAAAATGTTTGCCGTTACAAAGGAAATGGCATTAACAAAAGTAAGAAGTTCAAATTTTTCAACTTGGTGAAAATGTAAGTTTGAATATGTGCAGGTATCAGCGTAAGCATCTTAGTACTTTTTGGGAGGTTATTGAATATATTGGCCTGGGGACTGAAAAAAAAAAAAAAAAAAAAAAGAAGAACGCACATCAAGCTCAAGGAAAAATTCTTACAACAAAATGATGGCTTATTGTTAAAGCAACAACTCTGTAATTTTGAGACAACCAAAATATTTACTGCAGAAGAGCTCAAAAAGGCTACCAACAACTGCAATGAGAATAGAGTCATTGGTGGAGGCTTTGGAACAACGTATAGAGGAGAATTATCAGATAATAGAGTGATTGCCATTAAGAAGTCCAAAATTGTTGATCAAAGCCAAATTGAGGATTCATAAATGAAGTGATGTACTTACCCAAATTAAGCGTAGGAATGTGGCTCAGCTATTTGATTGTTATCTAGAAACACAAGTTCCCTTACTAGTTTATGAATTCATCACAAATAGAACTCTTTATGACCACATTCATGATAAAGGTTTGTCATCCTTACTTTCATGGGAAAAAGTCTGAAGATTGCAACAAAAACTGTAGGAGCATTTGCATACTTGCATTCTACTATTTTTGTGCCAATTATACACAGATATGTGAAAACTACAAAAATACAATTAGATGATAACTACACAGGAAAAGTGTTTGACTTTGGAGCTTCAAGATTGGTTCATGTTGATCAAACACAATTAAACACTTTGGTGCAAGGAACCTTGGGTTACTTGGGCCCAGAATACATGCAAATGAGCCAAATAACAAAATTAAGGGATGTCTATAGCTTAAGTGTTGTTATGGCAGAGCTACTGACTAGTAAGAAGACACTTTCTTTTGATAGGCTTGAAATTTATAGAAATCTAGAAATATACTTTCTTACTACCATTAAAGAGGATCGCCTACTTCAAATTCTTGAGAATCACATTGTCAATGAGGGTAATATTGAACAACTAAAGGAAGTCGTTAATCTTGCAAAAAAGGTGCATAGTGTGGAGAGGGGAGGATAGGTCTTCTATGAAAGAAGTGGCAATAGATTGGGAAGTGTGGGAAAAAAAATTGGAAAAAAATGATGTCTATGCAAAAAAAGACTTGAGTACTTGCTTAGTGAAACTAGTCTCTCTTTCAACATTGATGTCGCCACTTGTTCTACCAGTTCAACTGCTGAGTATGATAGCATGAAAGACCAAATATTGAAACCCGTGGATGATGTGAGATAATTACTTAGTCCTTGATGATATATTGGTATCAATTGAGAATTGAATTTGACATGGTGTTTGGGCAATGCAAGTTCCAATTAAGAATCCAACTGACAACCTTGGAAGGTTTAAAGTTATTTGGAAATTCGGGCTTGCTAGCCTTTAGGTCTTTATCTTAAAATAAGATTAGTATTAATTAAAAAAATTATCATGTGTGCCTTATAAATTATATTTATCTTGTGAGTTATGTTTGACTATTGGAAGTTGTAGTAGGTTTTTTTTTTTTTTTTTAAATAACCTTGGATGTTCGGGTCAGCATTCCATATATACGCACACATCAACTAATTCCAGTAGAACATGTAACACCCTACTAGCACGTATACCATAATAGGCGGAAGGCTTTGCCTTGGGTAGGTGGTCCTAAAAGGACTCAAACCAATGATTATTGGAGAGCACACCCTAAGACCGAAAGTTGTATTAATTATAGGAGTGATTGTAACTTTAGGCTATATATATGGTGGAGACTTAGGAGTCCGATCTAGTCTTTTATATTGATTTCATATTGATTGATATCATTTGGTTGATTGTTGCTTCCAAATGAATTTTCTAATTCTCTCTTCCTCCCTCTTTCAGAAATATTAAAGTTATTGATATATTTGTTTTGGTTAGCAATAATGAGTAAGACTAGATGATAGAATTGGAGGTGCAATTAAGTGAACTTTTGTATGACATTGTCTTGCTTGTGAATATGTCATAGAGTAGTACGAATTGTTTAGATACACTTTTTCTTCTTCTTTTATTTAGTTAATGAAACAACTAGCATATGATAAACAGCCAATTATATTAACTAAGTGCGTTTTTTATTCAAAACAATTTGATTATATGATAAACTAACACTTGTTTTAAAATTTGAAGTTAATAAAAAATATAATTTAATGATTTAATCATTATTCTAATACTATATAGAAAAAGTGAATATGCTTGTTCAAGTCCATATCTATTGGATGTGCTTTTTCTTTTTCTTTTTTAATTACATTTTTTTTTTGTCTTTGACATTTGTCTTGTATGTCAAAATAGTTTTCAACCATTTAAAATTCTCATTTTATCCCTTAACCTTTTATCATTATATTATTTTAATCACTATCGTTGAATGGGGGATGCGAAAGGCAAATATGGCTAATAGAACTATTAAAGTAATGGCATGGATGCTAGGCTGATTGTCGCCTACTGACCCTAAAGAACAAATCGCATAAACAAAGTTACACTACAGGTCTGAATCTAATATACTCGAGGGTCTAATAATTACTATGAGGCAACCGCACGAAGTAACTCATGATCTTCGACATGGTCCATGCCACTATACACAGTGGACTTTTTTCCATTCACGCCATGTCAGTTTATTTTATACACTTATCAATACTTTATTTGTCCACCTGTCAAGCCAATTAATAATAATAAAATTTATTAAATATTCCAACAACCAAATCAGAAATCATTAAAAAAAAAAAAAAAAAAGAACTTTAAAATAGACAAATAATATATATATATATATTTTTTATAAACCAAATAGACAAATAATATACATAAGGGGTCTATCTTCAACCATACCAAAGTTTATATACTAAATTGGTGTAAAAACAGAAAAGAGGCAGTTGGTCTTATTACTACAGTATAATGGTTTTTGGGGTCTTAGTGCATTCTTACTCAATTAATAAAGAAATTATTCATTTTAAAAATAAAAAATAAAAAATCCTTCAATATGTTTAAATATATAGTAGGGATAATTATAGTAAACCCCCTATGGTTAGGTCAAGTTTCACTCTACCCACCCGTGATTTAAAAAGTGTTATTTTACTCACCTGTAAAATGACATTTTTTAAATCATAGGTGGGTAAAGTGAAACTCGACATAACCACAAGAGAGTTTACTGTAATTATCCCTATATAGTATAATAACTAGACTTTATAACACCCAAAATCTGAATCTCAGTTTTATTTTATACACTTATCAATACTTTATTTGTCCACCTACCAAGCCAATTAATAATAATAAAATTTATTTAAATATTCCAACAACCAAATCAGAAATCATTAAAAAAAATGGTAAATTATACTGACACCCTCTTCTTTTGGAGAAACTAGACTCGCTATACCCTAGTTTGGGGAAATAACTCTACACTCTCAAATTTGCAAAATAATTAACACTCAGTCCCCTTTTTCCCAATTTTTCTAGGAATATTCCCCACTTAAACTTAAAATAATTTGAATATAATTTTTCTTTTTAACTTTGGTTAGTTAGGCATTAGTTAAAAAAATTAATAAAAAATAAATAAATAAAGGAAAAAAAAAAAAAAAAAAAAAAAGGTTGGGGTGTTAATTATTTTACAAATTTGGGAGCAGAATGTCATTTAAACTTTTTTGTTGTTTTGCTTTTAAAGATTTGGTGCAAAAAAAAAAAAAAATAAATAAATAAACAAAACAAAACTTTAAAATAGACAAATAATATACATAAGGGGTCTATCTTCAACCATACCAAAGTTTATGTACTAAATTGGCCCAAAAAAAAAAAGAAAGAAGTTGATTGGTCTTATTACTATAGTATAATGGTTTTTGTGGTCTTAGTGCATTTTTACTCAATTAATAAAGAAATTGTTCATTTTAAAAATAAAAAATAAAAAATCCTTTAATATATATATATATATATATATAACTAGACTTTAGAACACCTAGAATCTGAATAAAAAAATTTATATTATAAGAAAGCATAAGATCATATATATTTATTTAAATAGATTTACCATCTCATTAGTGATTAGTTGTATATATACCAATTACTTAAATTAATTTAACATTCATAAAATGATAATGAACATAGTAATCCTTACAATTATATCAAGTAAAAAGGGAAAATAAACAAGGGTTTTAGTCTTTACATTTTATGGCTTGTAATTAAATAAATACACATAGATTTTGTATTATTTTGTATCTTCGTACTTCTATAGTACCTAATAAATATTGTTCATTAAAGATTAGAAGAAAATATCAAATCATTTTGTCAATTTTTACATAGTTTTTACACATTAGCGTCCTATAGTACCTAATAAATATTGTTCATTAAAGATTAGAAGAAAATATCAAATCATTTTGTCAATTTTTACATAGTTTTTACACATTAGCATCGGCTTGGATGGAAGGATTTTTATAACGTTAGGGATCTAAGTCTAAAATTTTAAAAATTAAAGGACAAAATGAAAATTATATTTAATCTTTATTTTTATTTTTTGGGTAAAATGAACGAGTCCCTTTAAACTTTTATATTGTTACAATAAGGCCCCTTAAATTTTTTATTTTTATTTTATTTTTTTATTATTATTATTTTTTTCACGAATTTAGTGTACACACTTTGATATTGTTGCAAATAAATCCATTCTTTTAATTTTTTTTTCTTTTGCACCAAATCATTAAAATAAATGAAAAAAGCGAGATAGAATATGTCTTAATGCAACAACATAAAACTTTAAGAGGTCTTAATGTATTCATTTTAAACAATTTGGCATTAAAATAGATGTAAAATAAACATAAAATGGCCTGTTTGCTACAATAGAAACGTTTATTACATTTGCAGAAAAAAAAAAAACAATTAAGGGAGTTTAACTGCAATAATATAAAAATTTAGGGGGGTCATAATCTATTTTAGCCTTATTTATTTTTTAATATAGGTGATATACAAGCTTACTTTCAAACAATAGTAATGCTACGGGCGCAAAAAAAGAAAAAAAATAAATACTTACAATATTTTTTATAACAGTTAAGTTGACATAGTTTTATTAATTTTTATTTAGATACATTATTGACATCACATTATTATATATTATTCATCATTTTTTTTTTAATATAATTCATAATTGGGAGAAATGAATTTGAACTATGTTTCTCCTCATGAAATTGACCAATCAATATAAGTTGAATGGCAAGATTCTTAACATCTACTATTTATAACTTCACATCTCTAAAATAAAGAAATTTTTTATAAAATTGTTGTCTAGAGTTGTTCAAGCAAACGATAAACACAGTAGTAGCCCCAACTCCCAACTAGATCGATCGGGTTTTAACTATTGCAACCAGCAATCAATAATACGTGTACAGTCAAGATACAAAGTTTCTTTTTCAATTTTGAACTTAAGTCGACCAAAAAATTAAAAAGCTAGTTGTTGTTTGAACAACGGAGATACAAAGTTAGAAAACTCCAGCACTACAATTGTTGTTGGGTGCAATAGTTTTCAATTATTGTACTCAACTCGGTCCTCCTAACCAAACCCAACGTCTACTGTTTTCTTTTTATCCTTTGCTGAATTACATCACTTTGTTTCAACCAAACCCCACGTCCACTGTTTTCTTTTTCTTTTTTGCTGGATTACATCACTTTCTTTCAACTAAACGACAAAACACAATACACCAATGTTTATGGAATGGTGGCCCCTTTGGTCACGGAACACACGTTGTGTATGCTTGACAAATTGACTAGATGCTAACAACAGTTGATTGAAGTCCTCCGAAATTCTTAAAGTATTTTATCATATAAAGTTTTTAAAATCTTAATTTTTCATTTTAAACAAAAGGTCAGAAAATTAGTCTTTACAATAAACATAAGGGGTGTATCTTTAACCATACCAAAGTTTATGTACTAAATTGGCAAAAAAATAAAATAAAAAGAAGTTAAGTGGTTGTATTACTACAACACAAGAGTTTAAGGAATCTTAATGCATTATCATTGGAATGTAATGCCCTTTGGACTCAATATTGCCACTCAAGTCTTTCAAAGATGGATGGATAAAATCTTTAAAGACCTTAAAGAATTTTGTGTAGTTTATATAGATGATATCCTTGTGTTCTCTAAAAGAATAGAAGAACATTAAAAACATCTGAAATTTGTTTGAAAAGTTTCAAAGAAATGGAATAATCCTTTCCCCAAAGAAAATTGAGGTAGAAAAAGAATCTATAGAATTTCTAGGTCTAGTTTTAAACCAATCAAGATTGATGAAATTATTGCCAAGCAAAATGTCACCAAGCATGTTTGGAAAGCATATAAAGTATTTTTGGTATGACAAATTTATTTTTGATTATCCAAACTGAAATATTTTTTGCCTTATTATATTCTATTTTTGTTTCTTTACCATCAATTCCTTTGACAGCAATAGGACTCCTCATATGAATCTTTCATCCATTTATTTACTCTATTGTCCAGGAAATATATATTTTTTTCCTCTTCCTTATCTCTTCTTCTTCATAATATGAAGAAGTCTTCCTGACTTCTTTCCTTGTCTTCTTTTCTATATTGTCTACTTTTGTATTCATTTCTATAAGGAGAACTATATCCTTTGTTTCATCCAAATTTGAATAGAGTAATGATCTGATGAGATGAGTCTAACATTAATTGTTTGGATATGAGACTCACCACGCTTTGTTGGCACAAAGTCTGATGTGCATTTATACTTATATTGTTCAAGTATTAGGATAGTAACTAACTCTTTTTGGAGAGTTAGAATTCAAAAATTTATAATAAACATAATTATCCTTACAATTATATGAAGTAAAAAGGGAAAATAAACAAGGGTTTTAGTCTTTACATTTTATGGCTTGTAATTTAAACAAATATACTTAGATTTTGTATTATTATTTTTATTTTCGTACTTGTATAGTACCTAAATATTGTCCATTAAAGATAAGCTAAAAATATCGAATCATTTTTGTCAATTTTTACACATTAGCATCGTCTTGGACAGAAGGATTCTTATAATGGTTGGGATCTAAATCTAAAATTTTAAATATTAAAGGAAAAAATCGAAATGATCTTTAATCTTTATTTTATTTTATGTGTAAAATGCACTGAGTCCTTCTGAATTTCACATTGTTGCAATAAGACCCCTTAAATTTTTATTTTCACCAATTTGGTATTCACACTTTGATATTATTGTAAATAGATCCATTATGTTAATTTTTTTTAATCCATTTTAACCTCTCTCTTTTTTGGCACCAAATATTTTAAATAATCCAAAAAATTGAACTAGAATGGATCTTAATGCAAGAGCATAAACGTTTAAGTAGTCTTAGTGCATTATTTTCAGACAATTTGTGTAACAACCCATGGAAAGTTCTAGCCACACCTGTGTTTATATCCCAAAATGACTAGTCAAGTTACATTTGAGATTTTTTGTAATTGTTAACAAAACCCAGTTTAATCCAATATTTGCCCGATGTGAGACTCAGCACACATACTTATCATATGAAAATTTGAGGCATCACAATCTCCCACACTTAAACCTCTAACGTCCTCGTTAGGGCCCATTATGCCTCAGCCCACACGAAATTACTAGATTGACTTTGATACTATTTGTAACAACCTAAGAAAAGCGCTACCCATATCTACGCATATACCCCAACTTGTTAGGGCCCATTATGCCTAAGCCCACACGAAATTATTGGATTGACTTTGATACTATTTGTAACAACCCAAGAAAAGCGTTAGCCACATCTGCGCTTATATCTCAAAAAGACTAGTCAAGTTACATTTGAGACTCCTTATAATTGTTAATAAAACCCAATTCAACCTAGTATCTGCCCGATGTGAGATGCAGCACACACAATTATCATATAAGAATTTTGGGCATCACAATTTTGTGCAAAATAAATACATTAAAATAGATGTAAAATAACCATAAGGGGCCTATTTGCTACAATACCAACGTTTATTTACTATATTTGACGGGAAAAAAAAAAAAAGTTTCAGGGAGTTGCAATAGTATAAAAATTCAGGAGGGTCTTAATGTATTTTAGCCTTATTTATTTTTTTATATAGGTGACTATACGAGATTTCTTTAAAAAAGAAAAAAATTTACAATATTTTTAACATTTGATTTAATAGATTTTTTTTAGTTTTTATTTAGATCCATTACATCGCATCACTTTATTATCCTATTATCTATTATTTTATAAGTTTTATTTTTCATTTTTGGATAATTCATAGTTGGGAGAAGTGGGATTTGAACTATATATGTTTCTTCTTATGAAGGGGACAAATCAATGTTAGTTGGACTACAAAACTCTTGAAATCTAGTATTCATATCTATTATTCTTAAGTTTTTTTTTTTTTTTTTTTTCTTTTTTAATTCATATTTAGAAGAAGTGGGATTTGAACTATGTTTCTCTTTATAAAGGGGACGAATCAATGTCAGTTAAACTACAAGACTCTTAAAATATAGTATTTATAACTTGACACCTCTACATTTATAAAATATTTTATTAAAATTGTTGTCATCAAAGTTATTCAAGCAATCCATAAATACAGTAGTCCCAACCAAATTGAGGTTGGGTTTTAATTATTGCACCTTTCAATAGTACGTGGATGGTCCAAATATAAAGTTTCTTTCAATTTTGAATCTCAACTGTCCAAAAAAATATATTAACAAATACAAAATTAAAAAAAAATATCTTTTTGGTAAAAAAAAAAAAAAAAAAAAAAGAAAAAAAAAAAAAAAAACTTTACATTTGAAAATGTACACATTCTTATGTTGGGTGCAATACTTTTTAATAATTGTACTCAACCCAAGTCCGTCCCAACCAAACCCCGCGTGCACTTTTTTCTTTTTCTTTTTTGCTAAATTACATCACTTTCTTTTAACAAAACCCCACGCCCTCTCATTTCTGAATTACATCATTTTCTTGCAACTAAACGACAAAACACAATACTCAAGCTTTGCGGTGTAAAATCACGATCCTTTTTAATGTTTTTGGAATGTCATTGTCATCTTTGGCCTCAGTGCACCAACTCAATTATTCAAAATTGATTTTAGCACTTATTTTTCTACCAATACATCAATTTTTATTTTTATGAATAAAACGTGAAAATCAAAACAAATGCAAGCTTCCACTTAACTGAACCGGTTAAGTAGAAAGAAAATCAAGGTGATTACACAATAAAACTCCATACCTTATAATGAGGGTGACAAAAATGACATACATTATGGTCCAAAACCCTACAACCAGGTCGGCAAATACAACTACCATAGCAACTGAAAAACAAAAACAAAACAACAGAAATCACACCAAACAACAACCCAAAAGCAATAGAAAATACAAGACTTGATGACATTCTTGTGGATGAGAAGAGCAACAACAGCAAAAGAAGAAAATGTCTGGTGCGACAGAAGGCTTGGATATATGGTCCTATCCGAACAACGACTAACAGATGAGTCGAATCGAATTGTCCATAACATTAGATGCCATGTAATTTGGGTAAAAGGTGTCTAAAAATAGAGGAGCTTTCACTGGTCTACCCCCAAGTCACCAAAAGGATAGCCGATAAAAACTCCAAATGGGAGGAGAATCCAAACCCACTGCCAACTGAGTATCCACGGCCACTGGAAGTCACGCCGCCTATAGGAAGACCTAAATCTTGTCTTTAAGAGAGAGGAAGAGCACCGGAATCTCGAGCTATCGAAAGACTTTGACGATTGACAAAAGAACCTGCGAACAAAGGTGGGTTGGAGATAAGGAGAGGGGAGATAGAGGCAGTCTGCTTAGGGGGAAAAAAGGGAGGGTATTGGGGGTTAAGGGCAGTGGGCCGCTAAAGGAGGGGGAAGTGCGATGGAGGTGGTAGGCGAAAGGGAGGAGGGTCGCACGTCTGCGCTTATACCCCAAAATGACTAGTCAAGTTACATTTAGGGTTTTTTGTAATTGTTAATAAAACCCAGTTTAACCCAGTATTTGCCCGATGTGAGACTTAGCACACACGCTTATTATATCAAAATTTGGGACATCACAATCTCCCACACTTTAACCCCTAACGTCCTCGTTAGGCCCCATTATGCTTGAGCTCATAAGAAATTACTGGATTGACTTTGATACTATTTGTAACAATTATGTCAAACTTGTTTTAAAAAAAATTATAAAAATTTATAGGGTAAATTACATTGACACCCATTTCTTTTGGGGAAACTAGACTCGTTACATTCTAATTTAGGGAAATGACACTCTGCTCCCAAATTTGCAAAATAATTAACACTCAACTCCTTTTTCCTCAATTTTTAAAAGAATATTCTCCACTTAAACTTAAAATAATTATAATATAATTTTTCTTTTTAACTTTGGTTAGATATTGGTTAAAAAAATTAATAAAAAATAAATAAATAAAAAACAAAAAATAAAAAGGGGGCGGAGTGTTAATTATTTTGCGAATTTGGGAGCGAAATGTCATTTCCCCAAATTAGGGTGTAACGAGTCTAATTTCTCTAAAAGAAGGGGGTGTCGGTGTAATTTACCCAAATTTCTAACACCAAATTTTCTAAAATAGGAGTCGTACAAATCTTTAAAGAAAAATTTACACCATTTTTTTTTTAAGTAAGAGTAATAGATAATTAATATTGTAGTGTAATTGTGTTAGGAGTATGCTTTTAGTGAAAAAGTATTGATTGGTAAACAATCACTTAAGATATCATTTGGTTAACAGACATACTCCTTGATAGAATGAAGATAAATAGAGCAAGTTAAATTGAAGGTTTCTCATTCTTACATAATCTGTTTATGTAATATTTAAACAATAGTAATCTGGTATAAGTTTTGTTCTTCTACTTCTTTTTCTTTTTTATTTATTTATTTTTTCTATCATGATCTATTTTTATTTTTGTGTTTTTGTACGTTTATATGACTGCAAGGGGCTTCAAATAATGGTAATCTAGTACAAGTTTTGTTCTTCTACTTTTTTTTTTTTTGGTACGTTTATATGACTGTAAGGGGATCTAAGAAGCAATTGGACTAAGGTAATTTTTAATTTTTTACTTGATTCTAACTTATTTTCTGCTTTATCAATTAAAGCTAACCATTTTTTCTCAATTATTATACACTATCTAATTCCTTTTATTTTTTTGTTGTTGGCGCAATTCCATCTATTTGTTATTATTAGATTTTTATTTTTATTTTTATGGAACATATTTTCCATAAAATAATTTTGAATATATATTTTGATTATATACACATTATGTGTTTATATAGAGTTTTTATTTTATTATTATTATTATTATTACTTTTTTTTTTTTTTTTCGTGTATTGCACGGGTTATACGCTAATATAATTAATGTCTAGTCAAAGTTATGAAAAGGAAGACTTGAATTAGTCTCCAATATGTATATGTTGCTATCACCAATTTAATTCAAAAGAATAATAGTGTATATTATACAAAACTTCCACGTCAATTAAAATACATTATTTCTTAGTTATGAGCGAGACTGCTGAACTTGGGAAGAAAGTTCAGCAGTACTATAAATATTTTTGAGCAAAAAAGTCTAGTAGGCAGAAAAAATCTCACTTTCTAGAGGTGTGGTTACACACTGTTCAGAGCACTACTTGGTTAAGAAAACATTTTACTACCGCGTGGAATCTCAGTCATCTATCTATATTCATTCGTATTTACCTTATCTCTCACCTTAAATTGTGAGAGATGTTGGATCAATGTTTTGCTATTGCATAAATTTAGGTTGCTACATCATCTTTAATATGACCTTTCTCATCGTTTAGTAATGGGGCAGATGCAACCACTTGTAGCAACGACAATGATAACATTAACAACGACTTTTAAAGAATCAGCAGTGAGTTTGAGTCGTCGCTGAAGGAGAAATTTATTGTAGTAAGATAATTATGCTTTTAATTGGTTAGTAAACCTGGCAAAAAATGTTGTGGTAGTTTGATGATCATTATAATTATTTTTTGGTTCTATATCCCGGGGGCAGCCATTGTCATTTCTTTGAGTTTAAAATGGTATTTGAATAATTAATCTATCTATATTATGTTCAATTTCATTACCTGCAGATATTAGCGTTTGGGTATGGTTATATAATTTAGTTATGTAAATGAGGAAAAAAAAATTATATATATACAAACACACAAAACTAAAGACGTATGACTTTTAATTGACCTTATAATATTATGTCACATAAGCGTTTGATGCCTCATAATTTTTCACATCATTATTTTAATATATACGTATTAATTAATTCTAATTCTATTTTATATTTAAACCCTCCATTAGAATCTTGCCAAGTCATATTTCTTTAAATGGTAAAATAGATAGTTTTATATATAAAAACAATGATTTCATTTAATGATATGGGTTAAAAATAGGATGGTGATTACATGTCATTTTGATTACTTTTTTAACGTGCTGACATGATGGTGATGAGACTACAATTGAAATGATTCATATCATTTAGCTTGCGTTTGGATACTTGGATTTGGATTTGGATTTGGATTTTAAATCAATAGATTTGAAATGCCTTGATTTCAAATCCATTGATTTTAAAATTTCTTGTTTGGATCCATTTATATAAGGGAGGATTTGAAATTTAGAATTTTGAAACCCATAAATTGACCAAAATACATAAAATCACCAAAATGACCAAAAATAACCCCAAAACCTCTAAAATAAAAAAAAAAAAAAAAAAAATCTCCAAAACCTCTAAAATGACCAAAATACCCTTAAAATCACTAAAATCCTCAAAACATCCCCGAAAAGTAAAAAATGACCAAAATACCCCCAAAAACACCAAGATGACCAAAATATCCCTAAAATCATCAAAATAATATTAAAACCTCTAAAACAATCAAAATACTCCCCTAAACTTATTTTTTTGATCAAAATGCCTCTAAAATCACTAAAATACCTATAAATTGACCAAATATATAAAATCACCAAAATGATCAAAATAACTACGAAACGTCTAAAATGACAAAAAAAAAAAAAAATCCCCAATAACCTGTAAAATGACCAAAATACCCCTAAAATCACCAAGATAGTCAAAACAATCCTGAAAAGTAAAAAATGGCCAAAATGCCCATCAAACACCAAAATAACCAAATTACCCCTAAAATCATTAAATAACCCCAAAACCTCTAAAATAACCAAAATACCCCCTAAACCACTAAAATGATCAAAATACCTCTAAAATTATGAAAATACCTAAAATTGACCCACAACATAAAATCATCAAAATGACCAAAATAACCCAAAAACCTTTAAAATGATCAAAATATTCTCGAAAGCTCTAAAATGACTAGAATACCCCAAAAATCTTCAAAATGGCCAAAACAAACCCAAAACTTAAAAAAATGATCATAATACCTCGAAAAGACCAAAATACCCCTAAAATCACCAAAATAACCCCGCAAAACTCTAAAACAACCAAAATACCCCATAAACCACTAAAATGATCAAAATACCTCTAAAATAACCAAAATACCTAAAATTGACCCAAAACATAAAATCATCAAAATGACCAAAATAACCTCAAAACCTCTAAAATGATCAAAATATCCTTGAAACCTCTAAAATGATCAGAATTCCCCTAAAATTTTCAAAATGGCCAAAATAACCCCAAAACCTAAAAAATAATCATAATACAGCAAAAAAAAAAAAAAAAAACCCCTAAAATCACAAAAATAACCTTGAAAACTCTCAAACAACCAAAATACCCCTTAAACCTCTAAAATGATCAAAATACCTCTAAAATCACCAAAAAAAGAAAAACATATATTGGAGTTTTCGAGGTTATTTTGGTCATTTTAAGGGTTCCAAGTGTATTTGGTCATTATGGAGTTTTCAGGATTATTTTGGTCATATTGGAGCTTTTGGGGTTATCTTGGTTATTTTAGAGATTCATAGTGTATTTTGGTTATGATAGTGTTTCCAGGATTATTTTGGTAATGCTGGAATTTTCTGGGTTATTTGGGTTATTTTAAGGTTTTTTAGTGTATTTTGATCATTAGAGTGTTTCGGGTTTATTTTGGTCATTATGGTATTTCCGATATTATTTTGGTCTTCTTAGAGTTTGGGGGGTTATTTTTGTCATTTTAGGGGTTTAGTGTTATTTTGGTCATTATGGTGTTTCCGAGGTCATTTTGTAATTTTCAGGAGTTATTTGGTCATTTTAGGGGTTCCTAGTGTATTTTGGTAATTATGATGTTTTTGGGGTTAATTTGGTTATATTGGAGTTTTTGGGGTTATCTTGTTCATTATAGGGTTTTGATATTATTTTGGTCATTTTGAAGTTTTCGGGGTTATTTTGGACATTATGGTGTTTACGGGGTTATTTTGGTCATATTTCAATTTTTGGGGTTATTTTGGTCATTTTATGGGTTCGGTGTTATTTTGGTCATATTTGTGTTTCGGGATTATTTTGGTCATTACTGTGTTTCGGGGTTATTTTGTTCATTTTGGAGTTTTCGAGGTTATTTTTGTCATTTTAGGAGTTTTGTGTGCATGTTGGTCATTATGGTGTTTCTTGGGTAATTTTGGTTACATTGGAGTTTTCAGGGTTATTTTGGTAGTTTATTGATATTTTGGTCGTTTTAGTAGTTTTGAGTGTATTTTAGTCATTATGGTGTTTTCTGGGGTTAAATTGGTCATATTAGAGTTTTCAGGATTATCTTGGTTATTTTAGGAGTTCCATGTTATTTTGGTTATTTTGGAGTTTTTAGAGTTATTTTGGTCATTTTGGAGTTTTAAGGTTATTTTGGTCATTATGGTGTTTTCGAGGTTATATTGGTCATATTGGAGTTTTTGAGGTTATTTTGGTCATTTTAAGAGTTCAGTATTATTTTAGTCATTATGGTGTTTCTAAGGTTATTTTGGTCATTTTGAAGTTTTCAGGGTTATTTTTATCATTTTAGGGGTTCCATATGTATTTTGGTTATTTTAGGTGTTCAAAGTGTATTTTGGGGATTATTTTGGCCATTTTTGATTTTTTGAGTTCATTTCGGTCATTTTAGGGTATTGGCCATCAGTATTTTTTTATTTTTTTATTTCATCATGTTGGTAGTTTTGTGGGTATTTTGGTCATTTTGGAGATTTTTGGGTTATTTCGGTCTTTTAGAAGGTTTTTTTTGGTCATTTGGTATTTTGTGGACATTTTAATCATTTTAGAGCCTTTAGATATATTTTAGAAGTTCTAATGATATTTTATTTATTTTGAGTGTTGGCATCTAATGAGAGAATTTGTGAAATTCCTATCCTAAGAAATCATTTGAAATCCATGGATTTGGGCCTTTAAAATCCTGGATGGATTTGGCCCAAATCCAAATCCTAATGGTTTTAAGTCATCCAAACAAAGAATTTGGATTTGGACCCTCAAATCCAAATCCATGAGCCCAAATCCACCCCATCCAAACAGACCAGGTTTTATGTGAATCCACTTGATAAGGTGCTACAATCTAATTTGAATGGATGTCACGTGAATTGATAAATTTGATTTTTGTTGTTGTAAATGATGACATCAAAATTTTCATAATATGATTAATATGATCATGAATTTTCTGTATTTGTGTGGTATGACATGTTTGGATGTATTGCATGACTTGAAAAGACCATAAATTCCAAGAAGATTGACTTAGGTCGGGTGAGATGGGTGCCTAACACTTTTCCCATCTTATAACCTAGCCTCCAATCTTATATCAATGGTTCAAGACTAGGTTTTTCTAATTGAGGATGGAGACTTTATAAAATCCAATTACTTTTTATATATTATACCTAATAATTTCAAAAAAAAATAAAAATAAAAAAATTTGAGGGTGGGCACATGTACACCGTGGCCCTATACTAGATCCGCCCTTGACTTTATGACACTTAGATCGAAACAGCAATATAAGAGACTGTTTCCAGAGTATGGGTATGGTGTAGAAGAGATCAGCTTGATCAAAACATAGAAGATCCCGTCGACATGTCCAGGAGTAATCTTTTGGTGCGTGTTTCTTTATGACTTACTTTTTCAGTGGTTGGTTTTTGTTATGAAGTCACTTTTGCAAGTTTCTTTGGTATTCTCTTTGCTAACTTTTGTTGTTTAGCGGACAATATTTGGAGTTTTTATTAGTTTAGTGTGGTTTGAACTCCTTTATTTATGTTTGAATTTGTTGATTCATCTTGATTATTGGTCTTCTGCTATTCGACAGTCACAAGAGAGAATACCTCAACTTCTGATGAAACAATTGTGACTTGAAAATGGG
>BKZX01026532.1:233-18364 GCA_014362285.1 Fagus crenata
TTGCGATCGATCGGTTTATGCACTGTACAATACTGAACGCAATTTCTGTCCAGTGAATAAACCGATCGATCGTAAAAAATTCAAAGGAATTTTGGCGATCGATCGCCTTATTCACTGTACAGAAATTGCGTTCAGTATTGTACAGTGCATAAACCGATCGATCTCAAAAAATCCCTTTCAATTTTAGCGATCGATCGGTTTATGTACTGTACAGTTTCTGGAAAAACTTGCGATCGGCCCTAAAAATTTCGAAGGAATTGTGCAATCAGTCCAACTTAAAGCCTATTGCTATTCAAATTCTGGAAGAGTGGCGATCGATTGCATTTTGAATGAAGAAAAATGGGATCAATCATAATTTTGGTTACATCATTTACAATTGATCGCAATTCTTTTTTACCAATTTTTCAACTGATCTTAAATTCTCTACAATCATGAAATCTATAAAGTAATGTTGTAATATTGGGCGTAATTTTTTTTATATAACGTAATCATTTATTGTCATATATAAAATTAAACATCATGCCTATATTTATTACACATTGACGACATTCAGTGATAAATTCCCAAAAGGATCATTTCAGCACAAACAATTAAAAATCAAATTCATCTCCAAATACATACCTCTAATAATGTGCCATATATGAAACTAAATTGCTGCCAGAACCATATTATTATTATTATATCATTTTCATCACATGAGATGAAATATATAATTCAAAACTACCAAGTGATCTCAAATCTCATTTGCACATACTTTAATTCATTTGACTTCATATCTATGGGAATGTGGTTTGGTATTATCTCAACTTTTAATTCTCGATGGAGGAAATGCAAGTAACAAAAAATATGGAAAACAACCAAATTAAGTTCTAAATAAAATTAGTTATTATTGAATTCCCAAAAGCTAGGTTAATACATATATACAAAAATACAAGTGCAAGTAGCTTATGTGCCTAAGTACAACTTCAAAATATTTTACAATAAAATTGTCCAAATAGGCACCATCCAAATGCTAACAAAAATCACCTACATACTTTAAAGGTCTCAACTATTTTTGTTAAAGAAGCTCTACAACTATTGTCTATGAATCCTCATCATTTTTGTTAAAGAGTGACGAAGATTGAATAATTCTTTTTCATTTCTCGGAGGATGATCACTAAACTCTTTCAAACGGTAACGGGGAGATATTCTTTCCGGAACTCCATAACTAGCATCACCAAATATTTACCTATACGAAATGATGGAAATGATTATGCGCACATATATAAGAAAAAATTAATAATAATAATAATAATAATAACAATGAAACTCATAGTGAAAATGATGATAGTATATTTGGCAGAGAGAAGGACGAAAGAAGCAGACGCGTGAACATCTCTCCATTTAAACCTACTTATCAAAAAAAAAAAATTTCACCCAATTAAACAAAATTAACTAAATCCAGTACAACAAAACTAACCATTAACAGAAAAAAAAAAATCTTCCAAAAATCAAATTTGTAAATAACCCAATGAACCCAGAACTAAATCCAAGATATTTCGCAAATCAAGCACATCAATTCTAAATTGTAATAAACAGCAAATAATATTATAAAACACAAAAACATATGCATTGAGAAGCAAATCTAGCATGAATGTTTTACAAAGTATATACCTTGACATTGAATAACACAGCTCCAATTCAATATCCCAGTTCGCAGCAGATATTTCTTCTATATTAAATATGATATGCTAAATAAAAGATACATGAAAGGTTGCTTTAGTTGACACAGGATTGAATTGTAAACTACAAAACACGCATAGGCATTAAACGAGAGAAAAAGAAAATGAAAACGAAGCTTTGTGTTTCACTATTTAAGCAAAAGAAGCACTCGGCATGTATAAGATTTTGCTATCTACAAGCAACAATTGGTACACTAATGCTTGTTTTTCATCATATCTCATTTACAACTGTAAAAAAAACAATAAAAAAATAGGAAGCAATCATGAGAATTTACTCATCACGAATGCCCAAAGCAGGACAAAAAAAAAAAAAAAAAAAATCATAAAAAGGGAGAAACAGAGGCAGGGAAAAATAACAATAACACTTGTAACCACACAATCATCAACAACAATCAACCACTGGAAAAGAATTTGAACAATTAATAGAACTCATTCTACCATAAAGTCCTAAACTTTAAGAATTTGGTAAGTATTAAAAGCATAAAAATGAACACCCAACAGCAAGAACTGAACAAACATACAATCTAATAAATAGATCATGAATATAAATGATATGATAACCATCTTTCAAGGTTACCATCACTAATCAAGCAACAATCCAACACACAGATCAAACCCTCACCATTTACCAACAAACCCCAAGCTTTAGTCTTAGGGTTTCAAACGGAGGTGAAGAAAAATTGAAAATAAAGGGGAAAATGCAAGATTTCTTACAAAGGGCTCTCATTCTCACTCTGGAGCGCCGAAATTGCTCATCCTTCTTGCCAATCTGGTCGATTTGCAACTTAGAGGCTCTGGAATTCACTGGTCGGCGCTGGTCTGGCCTCAGTGGGTTTGGGCATATACCAAGGAAAGAAACAGCTTAATCGAAAACCCATCAAAGATCTGCAAAGCACAACCAAGATGCAAACTTAAAAAGAAGAAAAAGCCAGAATTTTTGTCACAAAAAAAGTAGTAGTAGAACAAGTTGAAGACTCTGGAAGATTGAAAGAAAAGAAGATGAAAAAACTGAGATCTGTACCTAAGGCTGAATGAGAAGCAAGGAGCTATAGAAATCTTAAAAGGATGAAGAAGATGATGCCTGCTGTGTGGATTCGGATAGCCAAGGGAGAGAGAAAAAGAAAGAAAATAGAAAGGAAATATGGGTTTTAGGGTTTGGTTTAGGAAAAGAAGAACGAGAGAGAGAGAAAAGAGACGGAGAAAAGAAAAAAGAAAAAACAAAAGAGAAAGTCAAACCGGTTGCAACCGGTATCCTTTCTCCATCCAACGGCCCAAATCTTCTCGAATTTTTTAAGAATATCCAACGGCTTAAAAGCCTTGGCGGGACCGTCCCTCCGTTTACTGTAGACGGGACCTAAGTCGAACCCCAAAGCAAAATGGCTAATTCAACTATGGGTTTCTTACTTTATTAATTGACGGGGAGAGAACACAATGAGATTCAACTGGACTAATTGATACAGGGCATAGTGCGAGATTCTTGATATTTTGCTGTTAGAGATTTGGGTAAAATTGAGATTTTAAGACAATGGTAAGGATATTATAGGGATAATTTCCAACGTTAATGTAAAAACTCTCCACCTTTTTGGATTGCGTTTTGGAGATACAACTTTCTGCTCCATTCTAGAAACGTGTTTATTTTACAAATAAACGTGTTTTGAAAAGTTACCAAACAAAAAACCAGCGTTGCGGTTTCAAAAAGCGCTTTTTCACTTTTCTAACACGATTCCAAACAAGCACGAAATACAGTTAAGGTTGCTACACAACTCAAACTCTCAAAGAATTGAAAAGCATATGAAGATTCTTCGAAAAATAAAAGTGACTACCAATTATGGGCTGCAAACAGATAAAGTCCTAGCCTTCTCATCAAGTTGAATGCCAAAATATGCAATTACATAGTATAACTTTAAGCATTATCTAGGTTTATTACTTCTTTTTTTCTTTTTCTTTTTTTTTTTTAATTATTATTTTATAATAATTTTATTATTATTATTATTATTATTATTATTATTATTATTATTATTATTATTATTATTATCGGTAAGTTACACAAACCCAATAAATTCTTAACCTACCACTTCAACCCTCACGTCTTTCCCCTAAAACTTATAAGAGAAAGAGGTATCAGTTGAACTAGAGCTCGTTGGCATTATAAACATTATTTGGTTAATTGCATTTCTTGCTAAGATGAATAGCACATGCAAAGTTCCAATTCTGTAATATCAGCAAATGATAAAATAAAATAACATAAAATAAAATCAAAAAAGTAAATGAGATAGTTCTTTTTTTTTTTTATTATTTGTAAAAGTAAATGAGATAGATAACGCCACGAAATATAAATCCTTTCACACGAGGATCATCAAAGTACAGTGAAGGCATATAATAATGTAAATGGCAGCATCCAAACAAGATGCTAACCTAAAAACAGTTAAAACCTT
The DNA here is from genome assembly GCA_014362285.1 of Fagus crenata. Classification (NCBI taxonomy): domain Eukaryota; kingdom Viridiplantae; phylum Streptophyta; class Magnoliopsida; order Fagales; family Fagaceae; genus Fagus; species Fagus crenata. The sequence goes on from BKZX01026532.1 coordinate 4,390, forward strand.
AAAACTGAAGAAATCACACATGTTACTGCATTTCATTGGCACCTACATTGCATTAAAAAGACTTAGATGCCTAGGCCTGTCTTTTGCAATACAAAATTTGACAGAAATCCTGTCATTTGGGGTTGAGATGGTACCAGCTGTTTGGATACTATCTTCCATAAGTTGAAATTCCTTTCATTCTTCTGAAAATCAATGCTAGTTCCACAGAGAAAAATGATAGCGGTTGGTCCCTAGAGAGAATCCATCTGTGGCATCAAGTAAGTCCCATTCTCATTAAAAAAATCTGAACATTGTTCACAGTGATAAATATATTTAGTAAATAATCCAACTAAGAAAGACATTCAAAAAGAACATGCTACATTTATGGAATTTTCTTACAGACAGCATGAGGCAAGCATATCTAACTTTTAGTAAGATGAAGGTAAATCATCTATCCGTTTGATAATTCTGTTAAAAAATAAAATGGGGAAAAAAATTGTAAGTGTGGCGGCACTCATTCCAAAAATCTGTTCAGGATATTAACTTTTTGGATATATTACACTTGACACCCCCTTCTTTTGGGGAAATTAGATTCTCTACACCTTAATTTGGGGAAATGACATTCCGTCCCCAAATTTGCAAATTAATTAACACTGAGCCCCCTTTTCCACAATTTTAAAGGAATATTCCTCACTTAAACTTAAAATAATTGGAATATAATTTTTCTTTTTAACTTTTGGTTAGTTAAACTAGGATGTAGCGAGTCTTATTTCTCTAAAAGAATGAGGTATCAATGTAATTTACCCTAACATTTTAATTTTCTCGTGACACAATGCCAGGAATGACAGTGTTCGTTATGATGAAAAATTCTGGCATATAGAAATTTTATTTTATGCCAATCACACATTATGACCAACTTGGGCATCAAAGACCCCATTCGCCAATCATACGATTTACCTCACAAACAGCAGAGATCTTTTTATAGGGTTCTGAAATAAAACTGATCACCATCAAAGTATTTGTATTTGCATTTAAATTTCTCCAAACATAGCAATTATGCAATTTACACCTGGGTCCCATCATTCACTATGTGCGTTGGGACAAAGATACTTGTTTCTATAAGTTCCCATTGGTTCAATTTATTCTCTATTGCCTAATCTACGATTCTCCATATATAACAATTTCAAATGGGTCACACATCACCATGTGAGTTGAGACAAAAAACCTTATTTCACAATGGTTCAACCTATTAACTATTTCCTAATGTAACATTTCTTCTGAAATTATATTTGTGAAACAAGGGGGGGGGGGGGGGGGGCCCCCCCTGTTCCTAGAACTGCGTCCCACAGAAGAGATTTCAATAAGAATGATTATTAGTTAGATGGTAGACTGCTAAAAACCCAAGGAACAGATCAAAAAATTTGAACCATGATCAACCCTTTTAAAGCATTTACACCTAATGCTATTAAATCGTATGATTTATGTTTTTCACCAACATTTAAAAAATAAATTTTGAAGTAACAAGACAAAATAGAAAAGTATAAATAACTAAGTGATGCGACATAATTTATTGCATATTGTTTGGATTTCTATTTTGAATTTTGAATTTTGAATTTTTGAATGTTGAATTTAGCTTTTATTGTGGTTAAATGTAATTATGGCTAATTAGAGATTTCTTTATTAATGAAACCTAAAGGCCTATTAAAAAGAGGTTACAACAAAAATATAAGGCAGCCATTGAATAATATGAATAAAAGTTTTTTATTAGAGTTTATCTCTATTCTTTGTTTGGTGGTGATGCCAAGGGTTTAGCAGGCAGATTCTAGGTGGTGATTCTTAGGGTTTGTTCTGTTGTTCTCTTCCTTTTTCCTATCTCTATTTCCCCAATTGTTGTCCTGTATCAACTTGGTATCAGAGCAAACTTCAATCCCCACGTTACTCCAACCCAAATCAGAAACAACAACTCCATTGTGAACTCACCCTTCCTCCTCTATCATCTCACCACCATCACAAAACATCACCCAAAAACAAAAACAAAAAAATAAACTTGTTTTTACCACTTACCCAGCCCATAACTACCTTTACCAAAACAATTTTGTCGTTGTCCACAACCCATCAAACAGCAACCCAGTGCAAATCTTCACCCATCTCAAAAAAATAAATAAATAAAAAGTTATTCACCTCCATCATTTCCTCTAACCACCGCAACACCCAGCTTTTAAAGCCAAATATAAAACCCACAAATATATATCCAGAACCACCATAATCCCACCCCATCACAAACCATCAATCAAAACCAAAACTTCCCAAACTACCCAACCACCAACCAATGAACCCCTCAACCACAAGCAGAAAGATCGGCGGCTCCCAGCAACCCCTTCAATCTACTACTGCACGAGACCCATCACAGTGCTGCGAGCCTCTCACCCTCGCTTGTCCTGAGCAGCACTGCCTCCATACTGCCAGTGAACCTCCATCTCACACGTCGCCACTACTCTCACGATGATGCCGAGTCCTTTTGAAGGTAACCAACTCACCTCTTGTTTTGAATACCCGATAACCCAACCCCTTTGGAAAACCCACACACTCAATCCAACAATCCAAAGACTGGATGACGTAGGACAAACAAGATAATATAGAATATGTAAAGACAAACAAAGAACACCACTAGGAGTCAGCACCTAGGGTTGGCTGGAGTCAGCACCAAGCCGTAAAAATACCTCAAATAATATATCAAAATAAGCTGTCTGACAACTGAGCACAAACGTTCTTTAAATAAGATAAAACACAATGAAACCCTAATGAAACCCTAGTGAAACCCTAAGTACTAATTAGTGGGCCTAAGCCCAATAATTAATAAGTTACAACCATAAGGCCACTGGTTAAGCCGTCTTCTTTTTTAATCTACGCTTATATGTCTGTTTGTATCTTGTGTCCGCACCACTGGACCTGACCCGCTGTCCATTTTAGACCCCAAGCCCATTTTTTACCCGACCCAGCTTAACCAAACAACTTCAACTAGACCCCTTAGTCCAAAAAAACCCAAAGAAAGAAAAAAGACCCAACATCTCGAACCAGCCCAACCTAAAAAAAAAAAAAAGAATTAATAAAACAAAACACAGCCCAAACCTACCCATTAAACGTAAAAAAAAAATAAAAAATAAAGTTTATTTACTCTTTGCAACCCAGAACCCAACCCATACCTTTCCTACATGACCTGTGAATCAATGTTTGAACTTTCAGCAATGTCAGACCAGCAACCCCCATTCACAAATTCAGCAATCCATGTTCTAGTTGAAACTTTTTGTTACTCTTTGAGGTACCTGATTTTGATGGCCGTAGAGATGAAAGTCCATAGATTTTTGTCAAGTGGCTAAACGAGATTGAACAATTCTTTGACCGAAGAAGTTTCTCATATGCCACTAGAGTCAGCTTTGCTAAAAGGAAGTTAATAGGGACAGCCCAAGATTTCTGGGAAAATCTCAAATATATGCGCTTTGTTAGGCAAGAACCGGCCAATATTGAATGGGAAGACATTAAAGCAAAGCTTCAAGATGAATATTTACCACAATACTTTCGAGCAAAATATCTACCCCAATCTTCTTGTGGTCATTCTCAAGATCAAAAAGACATTTTGAGGCATCGGAATAGCCAACCAATTGCACAATTTGAAGATAATTAAGTGAGTGTTCCTACACTTAGTCCAACATGGTGGTCTCGCTTGGAACAAAACATGGAAAACTTGAGAAAAATTATCCAAGATGAAATTAAGGCATCTCAAAACGAGACCAATAACTCTGAAGTGTCACACTCAATAAACAATAATGTTGAGCCACCGATCCTTAGTGCTACAATAGAGGTTCAAGACTTACAAGTGCCAACATATGTTGCTTCAACCTTTGAGCAGGAAGAAGAGCTTATTGTAGAGCCTAAGCAACAAGTGTTTGAAGATACACACCTTGATGAGGTTGACAAGATTGGTACAATGGTGTCTTCTATGGCTGGAGAAAAGACGGTTTTATTTTCTACACTACATCCCAACATTGATTTTGTAATTCCAGACATCTTTACGGATGTGACGGACCTTAAGGCTTTTTTGTTATCAGTGTTCCCAAAGTGGTTCCCACCTTCAAGCAAGCATCTAGTGCCCAAATTCTCATCCTTCCACACTTTAAAACTCGTGGTTGAGTTTTATCCAACCAGAAAAAAGGAGTATGATGCGACATAATTTATTGCATATTGTTTGGATTTCTATTTTGAATTTTGAATTTAGTTTTTATTATGGTTAAATGTAATTATGACTAATTAGAGATTTCCTTATTGATGTAACCTAGAGGCCTATTAAAATGAGGTTCTAGCAAAAATGTAAGGCAGCCATTGAATAATATGAATAAAAGTTTCTGATTAGAGTTTATCTCTATTCTTTGTTTGGTGGTGATGTCAGACATCCCATAGGTGGTGATGCCAAGGGTTTTGCAGACAAATTCTAAATGATAATTCCTAGGGTTTGTTCTGTTGTTCTCTTCCTTTTCCCTATCTCTATTTCCCCAATTGTTGTCCTGCATCACTCGGTCATCCAAACACAATTCTCTCCACATTAATATCAGATAAACTTCTTCAAGTAAACATGACATGGAAAGTAACCACAATGCACCAATATAGTCCAAGAAATTGATTCAAATTGCAACAAGATTGATAAGAAGATGAGATTAGAAGGATACATGATACCATAAGTTGATAGAGGAGCTATATAGCAAAATAAGATTTGTAAAACATGTAAGGAATTGGGATCCAAGACTTAAATAAGCTAGATGAGCTAATATCAGATGAAACCCTGGCCCTTTAAAGTCTCAACTGAGTCAACTGTACCCTAAATCAACCTCAATTCAAGATGTCGATATACAAATTTTACATATAAAATAAAGATAATGAAAACCATACTTCCAACAATTAAAGATACCAAACAAGAAAATGTTCCAGCAAAGGATTTATATCTAGCAAAAGATACACGCAAAATTGATTTAAAAAAGAAAGAAAGAAATTACTAAAGCTACATTATTAATGAGCGGAATGCTTATTGGAGGCAGGTCATTGGTTGTAAGTATGGCTATGATAAGGATGGATGGCATTCGAAGGAGGGTAGGGGAGGGCATGGGGTCTGTTTATGGAAGCACATTCAATCTGGTTGGTCTCGGTTTTCTCAGTATGTCCATTATACTGTTGGATCCGGTGAATCAATCCGGTTTTGGGTGGATAGGTGGAGTGAAGAAGAGTTATTACGGGATGTTTTCCCTGCCATTTATTAGATTGCTCTCCATAAGCAGGCGACGTTGTCCGAATACTTATCTTGGCATCATGAAGATATGGTTTGGGCGGTAACTTTACAACGCCCTCTCCAGGACTGGGAGCTGGGAGAGTATACTGGCCTCATGGCTTTTCTATATAAGCTGAAGATCAAAAGGACGGTAGTGGATCAGATGTGGTGGGCTTGCACTACTAGTGGGTTGTTCGAAGTGCGGTCGTTTTACCGGTTGCTTACTTCTCACAACACTACAAATTTCCCTTGGAGAAGCATTTGGTAGAGCCGTGTTCCTCACAAGGTTGCTGTTTTTATTTGGTTGGTGGCTCAAGGTAAGATTCTTACTCTTGATAATTTGCGCCGTTGAAGGATTTGGGTGTTGGATTGGTGCTTTATGTGCAAGAGGGTTGGTGAATCAGTGAATCATCTCATGATTCATTGTGAGTATGCCCAGGAGCTGTGGTCCATGATTTTCTGCTTGTTTGGGGTTTCTTGGGCTATGCCGCAAACTACTTATGATCTTTTACATTGTTGGAGGAGGAAAGGGCCTGCGTATGTCGTTTGGAATGCCATTCCCTCTTGTTTAATGTGGCTTTTGTGGCGAGAGAGGAACCAACAGGCATTCAAAGATGCTGAACTCCATTCCGCGGATTTGAAATTAATTCTTATTCGCACTCTTATGGAATGGACTGCTGCTATTTCTAGGCAGTCTTTCCCTTCTGTTTTTGCTTTTATTGATGGCTGTGTGTAATTTGCGAGTCGGTCCTAGTATACTTCTTATGTACTAGTGCTGTTTTCTATCAATAAAATTTCTTTATTACTTATCAAAAAAAAAAGCTACATTATTGTACAAGATCTCAACATCCCAAGGCAAGTGGCTGCAACAGAACATAAGTAGAGTAAATTGGAGGAAATGAACGCAAAAACAAGGAATAAAGGCTTCTAAAGCTTTTAGGGACTGTCAGAGAGTGCCGTCTTTGATATCTGCTGAATTTAGTAACCTCAAACAAGTCACATTATCAGTTTGATGTTTCATTCCCTCATTTGCAGCAAGAGACACCAACCACATTTTTTCATCTCAGATCACTTTCTTTTAATAAGTAAAATCATTTAATTAAAAAACATATAGATACATAAAGTAGAAAATAAGACAAAACAGAATGTACTGGCTATATACCTATATAAGCCCTTCTCATCAAGGATACAATGAGTCTATGAAATTACATAAGCCCGATAGTAAACCAGCTAAAAAGAGTCCCAACAAACTTCGATTTCATCCTATCCAATCCCATCTTTAGACCTTCAAATATCTTTCTATTCCGTTCTTTCCATATTTCCTATATCAAACACATTATCTTCAGATATCACCCTTTTTTTTTTCTTCTTTTCTCATCCTTTCTCCTTCAACATCTTATCCTAGCAACCTGCATCACTACAAAACTGCATCATTGGTCCCACTAGAGTTCATCTAATTCCAACACAAACATCAACTAAACTTGATGCAACATGAACCACTGCAGCTCATAACTTGAACACAGCCACTATTCTCTAAAACAAAGTACCCCACGTCCCCACCCAAAACAAAAAAAATTAATGGTAACAACAGGAAGACAAAAATTAAATAATAAAAAAGGAAGCAAAGAAATGGTAAAATGATAAAGTAGCGTACCATCCTCTCAAATTGGGCCGGCTCCCACTCGATCTCGGCCGACTCGCCATTCCCATATCCGATTCACCACCCGACTTGGGCCGCCCATCGTCCAGGTACCTGCCCGGAGGCCCAAAATTGTTCAGACCCGATTCTCTGGCCCGGCCTACATCAGGCCCAGGGCGCTCCTCCCTCCCTGCAAATCCGGGCCTAAGATGCGGTGGCACAAACTTGTCCGGTTTTGGAGACGTGACAACACCTAGTACCGCCTCCTTTTCCCTCTCCAAACTCGGAACCGGTGACAGAACAGGCGAACCGACCCCGGTTCGACCCAACGAACGAAGAGAAATCTGGTCGAAGCTGGGTTCAGGGCGGGCCTGATCAAGGATTAGCTGGGATCCTTGGGGTGGTGGAGTGGTGACGGGTTTGGGTGTGGTACGGGTCAGGACCAACATGCGGCCATGCGTTTTGGGAGAAGAGATTGCAGAGTAAGAGGGTGAAGAAGAAGAAGATGGGTTTTTTATGGGTTTGGTGTTGGGATTGGAATTGGTGGAAAGGGTTTTTTCGTAGATGTGGTTGAAGTTAATAGAGGTATACTTATTGGTTTTTGCCATCCACCACTACCCACAACCACTTTGTTTACTTGAATTACACAGAGATAGAGTGGGATCTTGAACAAAGATATGAGAAAGGGAACAAGAAGGAATGACTCAATGAAGGATGGATGTTTCCTGTTTTGTGTTTACTCTCCATTATTATTATTATTATTATTATTTTCTTTTCTTTTTTTTCACAAAAAGTAATTTTTTTAAATAAATTTTAAAATATATATATATATATATATATATATATATATTTGTTGAAATTAAATTTACGACCAAAAAAAATTATCAAAATTAATTTAGCGAAACAAGGCAGATCTTCAGATCAAATTTGTGACAAAAAACAAATTTTCAAATCAGTTTTGCGTTAAAAATCAATTTTTTTTTTTCAAAAAAAAAATTCTTAAATTAGCTCTACGACAAAAGCATATTTTAAAAAAAAAAATAAAATTTATGAAAAAAAAATTTTAAAATCAATTTTGTGACAAAAAAAAAAAAAAAATTTCAAATCAACTCTACGACAAAAAGAAGATATATGTTTTTTAAAAATCAATTTTGCGACAAAAAGCAAATTGATGATTGAATCTCGACAGTGGTGTTTTGTCCCCCATGGGTGGTGTCGACGCTGGAAAATCATATGCGATTGTTCCCAACTCTGACCCCCATTGGGCTCGACAGAATCTCGCTTTGTGTTTTGCTGCTTGTGTGTGAACATATTGTGGAAACATGTGCAAGTGTGTGTGTGTGTGTGTGTGTGCGCTCCAACATATCTATGGATATGGCAATGGGGAGAAAAAACACGAGATTTGAAGTCGCCACCAATCATTAGAAAATTTGAAGATGTGATTAGTTACCTATGTCTAACTAGTTTTATTATCTTGATTAAGATATGCTTAAAAACTGGGTCTTGAATCATAGATGGATTCAAGGATTTGATTATAAGTAGGGAAGGTGTTAGATACCCCACGACATCCGTTCGTAGACGGTTACCTCCCTCCATGTGTTCATGTGTGTGTTTGATCAAGCAAAATGTTGGATTATTATTAGGCACAAATGTCCCGAAGTTGTCTAGCGTACATCAATTGGTCATACACACATTTCGACGTAGTCGGTTTTGTTATCATTTGTTCACATTTTGATTATCTGTATATCTTTTAAGGTTTCTGGTGAAACAATGACAGGGTATACTTGAAACCCTAACATTGTTCACTAGAACAAAGTTAAATTGGTTTGGCCATTATCAAGACCTCATTTGCCCTTGGGTTGTGTTAACACCAGAGAATTTCCTTTCTCTTAGGAAATGGAGAATAATCCTATCTTGGCCCCCATTTGGCGAGTTTATGATGTATAAGTTAGTGTTGCAAATGTGTGTGTGGGTATGAGGGGAACACGTGTGTATGTGTGCGATGCGATCCTCAATAGACACGCTTTTCAGACCCAGCAAACAATATTAGATTACTTGCCCAAGAAAGCTAAAATCAGAATTTTGATAGAACACCCCAACCCCATGTTTATAAATGAAACGCGAATCGAAGGTATAAAGATAACAAACCCCTACCCAATGATTATAAATGAATCATGAACTGAAGATATAAAGTTTGAACGCCACAAGGAAGAATCCTTGATAAGTTCACAAGTTCACTAAAGAACTAATAGAAGAAACAAAACTCACGTTTTTCTCTTTATTCAAATTCAATAATGCTTTATTACAATGAGTGCAGGCTATTTATAACCTGTTTTCAACCCTACACACCCATACAATAAAATGAAACTAATTTGGTTCTAAAAAGACTGAAATTAAGGGCCTAAAAATTAGCACTAATTGTGTCTGACATTAGCAGCCAATAATAGACTGAAATAGATAAGGAAATCTCGCATAAGGAAAGTCTGAAATGGAAAAAGTCAATCAGCCAATTTAATTGGTATGGAAAAGGAAAGTAAATCAGACAATTAAATAGGCAAGTCAAACAGCCAATTAATTGGTCTGATTTTAGAAAGTAATTAGCCACTTTTCCCTTCTAATTCCTCGCCAATAATCAGCCATTAATCCACATCATTTCTGAGGAAGTTACGCCTAATTAAGCATGATTAGCCCCATCAGTAGCTTGGATTAAATTTATTACGCCTTCATCTTTGGGTCAAGCTTGGAATGCCCCGTTGTAGAATCAGCCCAAATATCTTGAATTAGCCTATTAAGTGCTTCTTTGATCTTCTTGGATCTTGCTCTAGTAATTGGCCCAACTGGAACATGCAATGGATCCTTTAATGGTGCTTGTTGATTCTCATTAGTGTGCAAGTGAGTAAAAATTTGGAGTCGCCACCAATCATGAGAAATTAAGGTGTGATTGGGCACCTATGTCTAATAGATTTTATCTTGTTTAGATATATCAAAAATGGTCTTGAACCAGAGATGGGTTTGGGGGTTAAATTATGCGTGGGGAAGGTGTTAGGCACCCCACGACATTTATTAAAAAACGGTTACCTCCCTTCTAGTGTTCCTTTATGTTTGCTTAGCATAGTTGTTGGTTTAAATTAGATACAAATGTCCCAATTTTTGTCAAGCAATATACCAAGAATGGTACATGCAATTTGACGTCATTTGGTTTCATTTAGACTCTTTGTTTCACTTTTCTTTATCTTTGTATTTTTTAAGGTTCTGGGCAATTCAATGGTAGGATGCACTTGAAATCCTAACATCGAGTGCTAGGACAAACAATTATGTTTTTGGTACTATATTCGGGATCCCTTTACCCTTGATTTTCAAGAATAAAGTGGTCCATCAAATAGCGGATTTTGGATGATTAATTCTTACTATGGGGAATTTTTAGGCCATAATATTATGGGTATTATAACGTGTAAAATCTCTTATAGCGTGTCAACGGCAAGCCATATTGACGCATAAAGGACTCATACCATGATGTCCCAAGACTAGGTTGAGCCAAAAAACTTAGGATGAACCAATCTCGTTTGTAACGCCCATATTACCATCTTTTCTCTTTTTAAAGTTTTAATGACAAATGTACATATTTTAACCATATTTATATCAAAGCGAATAAATATTCAAGCAAGTGATCATGGCATGTTTGCGGCACTTTAATCACAAAGAACAAGTATAGGATGAATATGACATAAATACAACACTTGATCGAAAATGACAAGTATGGATGATTATGACATAATGGAAATAATCAATAAGTATGGAATGATTATGACATAAATGTAATGCTTAATCAAAATGACACGGTATAATTTATGACGTGATTGAAGTACTTAATTAAAATGACAAGTATGTGATGTGATCCTCAACAGACACGCTTTTGAGACCTAGCAAACAATATTGGAATAGTTGCCCAAGAAAGCTAAAATCAGAATTTTAATAGAACACCCTAACCCAACGTTTATAAATGAAACGCGAATCGAAGGTATAAAGATAACAAACCCCGACCCAATGATTATAAATGAATCATGAACCAAAGGTATAAAATTTGAACACTACAAGGAAGAATCCTTGATAAGTTCACAAGTTCACTGAAGAACTAATAAAAGAAACAAACCTCACGTTTTCCTTTTTATTCTGATTCAATAATGCTTTATTACAATGAGTGCAGGCTATTTATAACCTTGTTTCAACCCTACACGCCCATACAATAAAAGGAAAATAACTTGGTTCTAAAAAGACTAAAATTAAGGGCCTAAAATTAGCACTAATTGTGTCTAACATTAGCAGCCAATAATAGACTGAAATAAATAAGAAAATCTCGCATAAGGAAAGTCTGAAATGGAAAAAATAATCAGCCAATTTAATTAGTATGGAACTGGAAAGTAAATCAGCCAATTAAATAGGCAAGTCAAACAGCCAATTAATTGGTCTGATTTTAGAAAGTAATCAGCCACTTTCCCCTTCTTAGTCCTCGCCAGTAATCAGCTATTAATCCACGCCATTTCTGAGGAAATTATGCCCAATTAAGCATGATCAGCCCCATCAATAGCTTGGATTAAATTTATTACGCCTTCATCTTCCTTTGGGCCAAGCTTGGAATGCCCCATTGTAGGATCTCGCTCTAGTAATAGGCCTAACTGGAACATGCAATGGATCCTTTAATGGTGCTTGTTGATTCTCATCAGTATGGAATAATGATGGAATGATAATATGAGATGGATTAGGGAAATGGTCAATACCTCATGGGATTGGAAACTAATGCTATTGAAAGACTTAAATAATTTCCAATACCACCTTAGGGTTTACATGAATAAAAAAGGGGAAAATGTAGAGAAGAGTTCAATACCTCATGGGATTATATAAATGATTAGTACTATTGAAAGACTTACCTAATCCTCCAAGACCAAATAGGACTTATATGAACAAGCAAGTATTCAAGATTAATCGAAGGGAAGAATCAATGAAAATAATGATGGGAATCTCAAGGGTCCAATACCTTATGGGATTACATAGAGGTTAATACTATTGAAAGTCTTACATATACCTCCAAGACCAATTAGGATTTACATGCCCAAATCAAAAGGACAAAGGGGATAATCACAATAATAGGGAATAATAATGAAATTAAAGCAAGGGTTTATCAAGGGTCCAATGCCTTATGGGATTACATGGGGGTTAATGCTATTGAAAGTCTTACATAAAGCCCCAAGACCAATTAGGATTTTAATGCCCAAATCAAAAGGGGAAAGGGGATAATCATAATAATCTATTATATAAACTAATAGGTGAAGATGAGAGATTTTTTTTTTTTTTTGTCTTCTCCCAAACTTGCCATGTCAGATTTACTCTTCCCACATCAATCCAAATCTCATGCCTCTCAATTCTCTCATAACATTCCAGATTCGGCCCACTTTTTTTTTTTTTTTTTTTTTTGGGCTGGGCTTTTATTATCATTACCTTCTCACTCTCACACGTATAACTCTTTTAACTTTCTCTCTCACACGTCGTCTCCTTAAATATTCTCTAACGCTCCCTCACTTAGACGACTCCTCTGCCTACCGGTGAAAGGTTTAGTTCTCTCTTCTCTATCTTGACTCCTCATCTTCCCATTACACCCAACTGCCTAACCCACAATCTTTGTTTGACATTAAAGATTCGTCTTTGTAACAGCCCCTTCTTGAACCGTTTCAAGATCTGGTGGACACACGCATATATATCTCAAATCACTCATTGAAGAGAGCATCAAGAATTCTCTACAATCTTTCTGCGATCAATGTCGTCGCACCGGTGAGGCTTAATTCAGATTTCAATTTGATTATGGGTTTCCAGTTTCTTTTTTTTCTTTTTTTTTTTCCTTTTCAGATTTTGATTTGGGGTTTTGATAATAGGATTTTATTTTGGGAATTGGGGTTTCTAAATAGGGTTTGTTTTGAATTTTTTTTTTATGTAGGTTTCTTGAACATCACCACGCTTTGGGATCTAGCAACGATTTTTGAATATCACCGTAAGGAATTGTAGATTATCTGCCAGTGATTTTGAATACCACTGTAAGGAATTGTAGATTTGCGTTAAAATTGAATTTGAAATTTCTTTTTGTTTTGGTTGTGTGATTTAATTTTTAATTTGGTTTTGTTGGTTATCACAGCTAATATGGGAATGGCAAGGTGGAGAGCAGCAAAGAGTCCCACCTATTACAAGCGTGGAGAATATGTTCCTTGATTGGCAAGGTGACTTTGATTCATGTTCTTTCAAAGAGTTGGTTGACTGTACAAAACATGTTTAATGGTGAATATTGGTATTCGGTATGTATTGCAACATTGCTTGGATTTTCTCTTCTTTTTAATTTTCTTTTCGTTGTAGCACTGGCATTTTTAAATCATAAGTGAACATTTTGCTTCATTCTAATGTTCTCTTCATTAGATATTTGAATCTTTTTTTGATATGAACCCGCAAGAATGGAATCCCTTGAACCCACAATCAGTTTGAAAACTCACCCAAGAAAGCCAAAATCAAGTTAATGAATGGAGAATTTAGACCCGCTGAGAACTCGTTTCAAGATTCTAGATTATATTAAAATCAAGACCCGTTGAAAAACCTGTCTCAAGAACCCAGATTAAAAGGAGGAACGCCACAAAGGTTGTGATTTACCTTTGATAAGTTCAAAGTTTAATCTAGAACAAGAGAAGAAAACTCAACTCACAATGAAAATTCAATGTATTGTCTGCCTTCAAATGAGGCTACAAAGAGTATTTAAACTAAAACCTAATTAAAACCCAAACCAAAATAAAACTCTTTCTTCCAAAAATACCCATGCGTGAACAGTGCCGCACTACAAGCCCTTGGCCAAAATAGAAGGCCTTCCTCAAGCTCACTTATTCTAAACTAATAAAATAAATCTTTTAATAAATTGAAAGCCTTGAATAGCAATTGGCCCAAACTTCTCTAAGTCATGTCTTCCATAGCTTGTATCAAGTGGATCAAAATTGGTTCTCCTTCTTTCAAACCCA
>BKZX01026532.1:18374-25874 GCA_014362285.1 Fagus crenata
TCGAGGATGCAACTTAGTCTTTCTATGGGCTGAGAATCTTTCTTTGCACATGTGAACCCAAGGCCAATCTCCTGGTTCAAAGATGACACACGTTTGCCCTTTATTGGCTTGGGAAGTAACCCTTTCATTCTTTTGGGTAATTTAAAGCCGTACCCTTTCATGAAGTGACTTCACCAATTTCGCCTTCTTTTGTCCATCCAAGCTACTCTTGCCATCAATAGGTAAAGGCATTAAATCTAAAGGAGTAAGTGAATTAAAACCATAAACAATTTCAAAAGGGGAATAAGAAGTAGTTATATGCATGGCCCTATTATATGCAAACTCAATAAATGACAAACAATTCTCCCAAGTTTTTAAATTCTTATGAACAACAGTGTATAAAAGCTGAGTTAAAGTCCTATTTATTACTTCAATTTGACCATTAGTTTGCGGATGACAAGTAGTGGAAAATAAGAGCTTAGTACCCAATTTCCCCAACAACACCTTCCAAAAGTAGCTAAGGAATTTAACATCCCTATCAGAAACAATACTCCGAGGTACACCATGGAGTTGCACGATCTCCCTGAAAAACAAGTCAGCTATGTTTGTGGCATCATCTGTTTTATGGCATGGTATGAAATGTGCCATCTTATTAAATCTATCCACCACCATAAAAATAGAATCTCTACCCCTTTTTGTCCTAGGCAGCCCCAAAACAAAGTCCATAGATATATCTACCCATGGCTCACTAGGAACGGGTAAGGGTGTATACAACCCATGTGGCAAAACCTTAGATTTGGCCTTTCTACATGTAATGCACCTGCCACAAATGCGATTCACATCTTTCTTCATCTTAGGCCAAAAGAAATGTTCATGCAACATGTCTAAAGTTTTCTTGACACCAAAGTGTCCCATTAATCCCCCACCATGTGCCTCATGCACCAATAACTCACGCATGGAACAACTTGACACACAGAGTTTGCTTTCTTTAAACAAATAACCATCGTGTTTGTAAAACTTACCGAATGCCGTCTTATCACATGCCTTATACACATAAGAAAAGTCAGTGTCATCAGTATACATGTCTTTCACATATTCAAAGCCAAGCAACTTAGCACTCATTGAAGTAAGAAGTATATACCTCCGGGATAAAGCATCAGCAACAATGTTCTCCTTACCTTGTTTGTAACGGATGACATATGGAAAGGTCTCAATGTATTTCAACCATCTAGCATGCCTTTGATTCAACTTACCTTGACCCTTGAGATGCTTCAATGATTCATGATTGATGTGGATCACAAATTCCCTAGGCCACAAGTAGTGCTGCCAAGTCTCTAATGCATGAACAAGAGCATAAAACTCTTTGTCATAAGTAGGGTACTTCAGGGACACCCCACTTAGCTTCTCACTGAAGAAGGCTATGGGCCGCCTATCCTGCATTAAAACAGCTCCAATCCCTATTCCTGAGGCATCACATTCAATCTCAAAAGTTTTGTTAAAATTAGGTGATGCTAACACAGGTGCAGAGCACAACTTTTCTTTAATACTGGCAAAAGCATTATCTTGATCAGCTCCCCAATGAAACCCAACATACTTTTTAATTACCTTAATGAGTGGTGTAGCCAAAGTGCTAAAGTTTTTAACAAAACGATGATAAAAGCTAGCTAAGCCATGAAAGCTTCTTACCTCAGTGATGCTCTTTGGCGTTGGCCACTCCTTGATGACCTTGACTTTCTCTTCATCCACCTCAATACCTGTTGTAGTAACAACATAACCAAGAAAAACAACTTTTTCCATGCAAAAGTTACATTTCTTGAAATTAGTATACAACTTTTCACATTTCAACACATCAAACACATATCTCAAATGCTCAATATGTTCATTTAAGTCCTTGCTGTATACTAGGATGTCATCAAAGTACATAACCACAAACTTGCCTATGAACGCACATAGGACATGGTTCATTAATCTCATGAAAGTACTGGGTGCATTAGTAAGGCCAAATGGCATAACCAACCATTCATAAAGCTCATACTTAGTCTTAAAAGCAGTTTTCCATTCATCACCCTCTTTCATTCTAATTTGATGATACCCACTTTTAAGATCAATTTTACTAAAAATACATGAGCCATGCAATTCATCAAGCATATCATCTAATCTAGGAATGGGATGGCGATACTTTACCGTGATATTGTTAATTGCCCTGCAATCAACGCACATCCTCCACGTCCCGTCCTTCTTTGGCATTAGTAGCACTGGTACTGCACATGGGCTCATGCTCTCCCTCACGTACCCCTTACTCATCAAATCCTCAACTTGCCTTTGAAGCTCCTTTGTCTCCTCTGGATTACTTCTATAGGCTGGTCGGTTTGGAATAGCAGCTCCGGGCACAAAATCAATCTAGTGTTCAATGCCTCTAATGGGTGGCAACTCATTAGGCATCTCCTCTGGGAATACGTCCTCAAACTTCTGCAACAAAGAAACAGCCAAACTAGGAAGAGACTAGTTAGTTTCATCAAGATTAAGATAAGACTCTTTATAGACAAGAAGAATCATAGGGCGATCTGCGAAGAAAGCCCTCTTAACCTCACTCTTTTTTGCATAGAAACTCACTTTTGTCTTTCCTTTTCTCTTTGCAGACTCTCTTTCTTTTTTCTCATTTTCACTTTTACTCTTTCTTTTTTGCTCAATCTCTTTTGCACTCTTTCTTTTTTGCTCATTTTCACTCTCAATCTTTCTTTTTTGCTCAATCTCTTTTTCACTCTTTCTTTTTTGATCACTCTCATTTTCACTCTTTCTTTTATGAGCAACCTTACTTGTCAGTTTCAGTTGGTCCTTATAGACTTGGCTTAGAGTTAAAGAAGCAAGCTTGATTGTTTTGCCCCCCTTTACAAAGCTGTACATATTCTTGAACCCATCATGTGTCACCCTCCTATTATACTGCCACGGCCTCCCCAACAAAATATGGCCAGCATGCATAGGCACAACATCACAAAGCACCTCATCTAGATACTTCCCAATTGAAAAAGTAACTAACACTTACCTATCTATCCTAACCTCTCCACAATCATTCAACCACTACAATTTGTATGGTCTAAACTGTTTTAAGGTTGGTAAATTCAATTTCTCTACCAAAATAGTGCTAGCCACATTAGTACAACTCCCCCCATCAATGATCATACTACATACCTTATTGTTGACGTGGCATCTAGTATGGAAAATGTTCTCTCTTTGTTGCTCTGCATCATCCACTTTAATATGTGTATTGAGAGCACGCTTGGCAACAAGAGACTCACCTGTCACGAGGTATACCACTCCATCATCATCACTAGCATCAACCAACTCAGGCATCCCATCACTATCATCCTCACTTTCAGTCATCACCTTCCCATTGTCATGCATAATCATCACCCGCCTGTTTGGACATTGAGAAGCAATGTGCCCTGAACCCAAACACTTAAAGCATTTAATATCTCTATTCCGTGAAGGTTGAGATTCTACCTTGGGTTTGTTGCTAGTTCCCTCATCTTTTCCCTTAGGTGGTTTGGTCTTTCTCTTTGCTTTAGCTAAATCATTCCTATCCCACTTTGATTTCCAAGAAGTGTTAGAAACCGAAGTGTACCTTGCTGTCCCTTTTCTCTTTAACTGCCTCTTCACCTTCATAGCCATGTACACCATGTCTTCTATCTCCACATAATACTGCAATTCAATTACATTGGCTATGTCCCTATTCAAACCACTCAAAAATCTAGCCATGGTGCCCTCCCGATCCTCCTTTACATTAGCTCGAATCATCGCCACCTCCATCTCCTTATGGTTATCCTCCACACTCCTAGACCCCTGTGTAAAATTTTGGAGCTTTTGGTAAAAGTCCCTATAGAAGTGGCTAGGTACAAATCTCCGCCTCATGAGAGCTTTCAACTCTCCCCACGTCTCTACAGGCCTCTCATTATTCCTCCTTCTATTGGTCACTAATTGATCCCACCAAATAATAGTATAATCGGTGAATTCTATTACCGCCAACTTCACTTTCTTCTCTTCAGAGTAATTATGACAATTAAACACGAGGTCTATTTTTTTCTCACTCTAGATAAACCTCAGGGTCAGTTCTACCTTGGAAAGATGGTATTTTCATTTTGATGCTCCCAAGGTTTCGATCTAAACCATCTCGACCCCCTCGGTTCCCCTCATGTCCTCTTTCACGCCTAAATCGTCTATGTCTACCCGACCCAACTTCAGATGCTAAGTCTTCCTCATCCTCATCCTCACCATCTCCTTCATTCTCATATTCATTTTCAGCCCTAGGCTCACGTCGCCTCCTATCTCTCCCACCTTGCAGATTTCTAATAGCTGCTTCTTGAAAATCCATCCTATCCCTCACTTCACCCAACACAAAGTTCAACTGCTCAAACTGTTGTTGCATGGCTTGCAACACAAAGGATGAGTTATCTGCCTTCCCCTTAGGTGATGAGTCACCCCTATGAGACATCGTAATGTGCAGCCAAAAAAAAAAAAAAAAATGTTAGTGGAAAACCTCATACACTCCCTTACGTGTTTACTCTTGAACAATGGCACTCCACTCGTATTTCACTCTTAATTGGCTATTTTTTTTTTATTTTTTTTTTTTTATAATAGTCTCACACTCTCTTACCTTTTCCCTCAAGATTTTTCCCATTCAAGTTCTTTAAGAACTAATTGAACTCAATCAAGACAATGAAAACTTGTTTTATCCCAACTAGTAATTAGGTCAAAGAAACAAGAACAAGAACAAGAACTAGAACAAGAACCAGAATAATAAGAACAAGAACAAGAACAAGAACAAGAGAATAAAAACGAATGAAAGAGTAACTATAATGATGTATACAGTCCCGTTAATGATAAGGCTCATTAAAAATTTTCGGAATTTTTTTTTTTTTTCAGCAACTGATTTGATCACAATCAAACAAATAAGCAATTGAGAAAACCTGAACAATAACTCAAAAACCCTAGAACAAGAGATTTGAGCCAACGCAAACTCTAGAACAAGAAGTTTCAACCAACACAAACTCTTGAATAAGAGGTTTCAGCCAACATAAACACTAGAAAAATGCAATTCGGCAGCCACTTTTTTTTTTTTTGGTATCCTTAGAACAATGAAGCCCTAGAATCAAATACGCAAGAAACAAAAGATAGAATTAGACCTGATTGGAAACCTTGCTTTGATACCAAATGATATGAACCCGCAGTAATGGAATCCCTTGAACCCACAATCAATTAAAATACTCACCCAAGAAAGTCAAGATCAAGTCAATGGATGGAGAATTTAGATCTGTTGAGAACTCGTTTCAAGAACCTAGATTATATTAAAATCTAGACCCGTTGAAGAACCTATCTCAAGAACCCAGATTACATGGAGGAACGCGATAAAGGTTGTGATTTACCTTTGATAAGTTCAAAAGTTTAATCAAGAACAAGAGGAGAAAAACTAAACTCACAATGAAAATTCAATATATTGTCTGCCTTCAAATGAGGCTACAAAGTGTATTTAAACTAAAAACCTAATTAAAACCTTAAACAAAATAAAACCCATTCTTCCAAAAATACCCCTGCGTGAACAGTGCCACGCTACAGTAATTCGGCTACAAGGCCTTCCTTAAGCCCACTTATTCTAAGCTAATAAAATAAATCTTTTAATAAATTGAAAGCTTTGAATAGCAATAGGCCCAAACTTCCTTAAGTCATGTCTTCCACAGCTTGTATCAAGTGGATCAAAATTGGTTCTCCTTCTTTCAAACCTACTTTGATTGTTGGGCTCTTGCTAGCTTCATCCCAAGTGGATTGCACCAATCCTTGCATTGCTTCCTTGATCTTCTTGGCTCTTGATCTTGTAATTAGCCCATCTAGAACTAACAAAGGATCTTTAAGGCTAGACCCACCTTAGTTTCCATCACAGATAATCTACAATTCCTTTCGGTGATATTCAAAAATCGTTGCCAGATCCCAAAGCGTGGTGATGTTCAAGAAACCTACATAAAAAAAAAAATTCAAAACAATCCCTACTCAGAAACCTCAATTCCCAAAATAACATCCTATTATCAAAACCCCTAGAATAAGAGGATATACAGCAACCCTTAGAACAAGAGATTTCAGCCAACATAAACTCTAGAACAAGTGGATTCAGCCAACACAAACTCTAGAACAAGAGGTTTCAGCCAACACAAACACTAGAACAATGAAATTCGGCAGCCACCTTTTTTTTTTTTTTGTAACCCTAGAACAATGAAGCCCTAGAATAATATACGCAAGAAACAAAAGATAGAATCAAACCTGATTGGAAACCTTGCTCTAATACCAAATGATATGAACCCGCAGGAATGGAATCCCTTGAACCCACAATCAATTAGAAAACTCACCCAAGAAAGCCAAGATCAAGTCAATGGATGGAGAATCTAGACCCGTTGAGAACCCGTTTCAAGAACCTAGATTATATTAAAATCTAGACCCGCTGAAGAACCTATCTCAAGAACCCATATTACATAGAGGAACGCCACAAAGGTTGTGATTTATCTTTGATAAGTTCAAAAGCTCAGTAAAAAACAAGAGGAGTAAACTCAACTCACAATGAAAATTCAATATATTGTCTGCCTTCAAATGAGGCTACAAAGAGTATTTAAACTAAAAACCTAATTAAAACCTTAAACAAAATAAAACCGATTCTTCCAAAAATACCCCTGCGTGAATAGTGCCACGCTACAGTAATTCGGCTACAAGGCCTTCCTCAAGCCCACTTATTCTAAACTAATAAAATAAATTTTTTAATAAATTGAAAGCCTTGAATAGCAATAGGCCTAAACTTCCCTAAGTCATGTCTTCCACAGCTTGTATCAAGTGGATTAAAATTGGTTCTCCTTCTTTCAAACCCACTTTGATTGTTGGGCTCTTGCTAGAACACCCCAACCCACTATAAATGAAACACGAATCGAAGGTATAAAGATAACAAACCCCGACCCAATGATTATAAATGAATCATGAACCGAAGGTATAAAATTTGAACGTCACAAGGAAGAATCCTTGATAAGTTTACAAGTTCACTGAAGAACTAATAGAAGAAACAAACCTCACGTTTTTCTTTGTATTCTGATTCAATAATACTTTATTACAATGAGTGCAGGCTATTTATAACCTTTTTCAACTCTACACACCCATACAATAAAAGGAAACTAACTTGGTTATAAAAAGACTAAAATTAAGGGTCTAAAATTAGCACTAATTGTGTTTGACATTAGCAGCCAATAATAGACTAAAATAGATAAGGAAATCTCTCATAAGGAAAGTCTGAAATGGAAAAGTCAATTAGCCAATTTAATTGATATGGAACTAGAAAGTAAATTAGCCAATTAAATGGGCAAGTCAAACAGCTAATTAATTGGTCTGATTTTAGAAAGTAATCAGTCACTTTCCCCTTCTAATTCCTCGCCAATAATCAGCCATTAATCCACGCTATTTCTAAAGAAATTACACCCAATTAAGTATGATCAGCCC
>BKZX01026532.1:30874-34448 GCA_014362285.1 Fagus crenata
AAGAACAAGAACAAGAATAAGAATAAGAATAAGGGAATAAAAAACGAATGAAAGAGTAACTATAATGATGTATGCAGCCCCGTTGATGATAAGGCTCATAACAATTTTCGGATTTTTTTTTTTTTTTTCTGCAACAGATTTGATCACAATAAAACGAATAAGAGATTTGAGCCAACACAAACTCTAGAACAAGAAGTTTAAGCCAACACAAACCCTTGAATAAGAGGTTTCAACCAACACAAACTCTAGAACAAGAAGTTTTATCCAACACAAACTCTTCAATAAGAGGTTTAAGCCAACACAAACACTAGAACAATGGAATTTGGCAGCCACGTTTTTTTTTTTTTTTTTTTTTTTTTTTTTTTTGTAACCCTAGAACAATGAAGCCCTAGAATCAAATAAGCAAGCAAGAAAAGATAGAATAAGACCTGATTGGAAACCTTGCTCTGATACCAAATGATATGAACCCGCGGAATGGAATCCCTTGAACCCACAATCAATCTGAAAACTCACCCAAGAAAGCCAAGATCAAGTCAAAGGATGGAGAATCTAGACCCGTTGAGAACCCGTTTCAAGAACCTAGATTGTATTAAAATCTAGACCCGTTGAAGAACCTATCCCAAGAACCCAGATTACAAAGTTGGAACGCCACAAAGGTTGTTATTTACCTTTGATAAGTTCAAAGTTCAATCAAGAATAAGAGGAGAAAACTCAACTCACTATGAAAATTCAATATAATTGTCCGCCTTCAAATGAGGCTACAAAGAGTATTTAAACCAAAACCAAATTAAAATCCTAACCTAGCTAGAACTCTTTTTTTCCCACAAATACCCCTGCGTGAACAGTAATTCTAGTTTCTAAAAAATAACTTTCCTAATAAACCCTTGGCCCTAATACAAGGCCTTTCTCAAGCCCATTTAGTCTAAGCTATTAAAAAAATAAATTGAAAGCCTTGAATAACAATAGGCCCAAACTTCCCTAAGTCATATCTTCCACAGCTTGTATCAAGTGGATCAAAATTGTTTCTCCTTCTTTCAAACCCACTTTGATTGTGTTGGGCTCTTGCTAGCTTCATCCCAAGTGGATTGCACCAATCCCTGCATTGTTTCCTTGATCTTCTTGGCTCTTGATCTTGTAATTGGCCCATCTGGAACTTGCAAAGGATCTTTAAGGCTAGGCCCACCTTGGTTCCCATCAAACCCACTAGGCACATCGTTAGGAAACACGTCCTCATATTCCTGCAACAAAGAGACAACAGCACTAGGTAAAGATTCGTTAAGTTCGTTAGTATTAAAACATGCCTCTTTGTACAAGAGTACAAATATAGGCTGGTTTGTATAAAAAGCACTCTTGACATCACTCGCCTTAGCATAAAAACTCACTTGCTTTTTTTATTTTTCGCTCATATTTGTCACTCTCTCTTTTTTCTTTTCACTCTTTTTTCCTTTCACTTTCTTTTCCATCATCTTTTTTTGAACTCTCAGTCTCATAATTTTTTTTCAACTCATTCTCTCTTTTCAATTTCATTTGATCTTCATAAACTTGTCTTGGAGTCAACGGTACGAGAGTAACGGTTCTACTGTCTTTTACAAAAGAATAACTATTCTTGAGCCCATCATGAGTGACCTTCCTGTCAAATTGCCATGACCTACCCAATAATATGTGACCCGCATGCATTGGAGCAACATCACAAAGTACTTCATCCTTGTACTTCCCAATTGAAAAAGAAATTAGCACTTGTTTATTTACCTTAATCTCCCCACAATCATGCAACCACTGCAGCATATATGGCCTAGAGTGTTTTAAGGTTGGTAAATTCAATTTCTCAACCAAAATAGTACTAGCCACATTAGTACAACTCCCCCCATCAATGATCATACCACATACCTTATTGTTGACGTGGCATCTAGTATGAAAAATGTTCTCTCTCTGTTGCTCTATATCATCCACCTTAATGTGTGTATTGAGAGCACGCGTGGCAACAAGAGACTCACCTGTCACGGGGTATCCCACTCCATCATCATCACTAGCATCAACCAACTTGGGCATCCCATCACTATCATCCTCACTCTCAGTCATCACCTCCCTATTGTCGCACATAATCATCATCTGCCGGTTTGGACATTAAGAAGCGATGTGCCCTGAACCCAAATACTTAAAGCATTTAATATCTCTATCCCGTGAAGGTTGAGATTCTACTTTGGGTTTGTTGCTAGTTCCCTTATCTTTTCCCTTAGGTGGTTCGGTCTTTCTCTTTGCTTCAGTTGGATCATTCCTATCCCACTTTGATTTCCATGTAGTGTCAGAAACCGAAGTGTACCTTGCTGTCCCTTTTCTCTTTAACTGCCTCTCCACCTTCATAGCCATGTGCACCATGTCCTCTATCTCCACATAATGCTGGAATTCAATTATATTGGCTATGTCCCTATTCAAACTACTCAAAAATCTAGCCATGGTGGCCTCCCTATCCTCCTCTACATTAGCCCGAATCATTGCCACCTCCATCTCCTTATGGTAATCCTCTACACTCCTAGACCCCTGTGTAAGATTTTGGAGCTTTTGGTAAAGGTCCCTATAGAAGTGGCTGGGTACAAATCTCCTCTTCATAAGAGCTTTCAACTCTCCCCACGTCTGTACAGGCCTCTCATTATTCCTCCTTCTATTGGTCACTAATTGATCCCACCAAATAATAGCATAATCAGTGAACTCAATTACCGCCAACTTCACTTTCTTCTCTTCAGAGTAATTATGACAATCAAACACTAGGTCTATTTTTTTCTCCCACTCTAGATAAACCTCAAGGTCAGTTCTACCTTGGAAAGGTGGTATTTTCATTTTGATGCTCCCAAAGCGTTGATCTACACCATCTCAACCCCCTGGGTTCCACTCATGTCCTCTTTCATGCCTAACTTGTCTATGTCTATCCGACCCAACTTCAGATGCTAAGTCTTCCTCATCCTTACCATCTCCTTCATTCTCATACTCATTTTCAACCCTACGCTCACGTCGCCTACTATCTCTCTCACCTTGCAGATTTCTAATCGTTGCTTCTTGATGATCCATCCTATCCCTCACTTCACCCAACACAAAGTTCAACCACTTAAACTGTTGTTGCATGGCTTGCAACACAAAGGATGAATTATTTGCCTTCCCCTTTGGTGATGAGTCACTCTTATGAGACATCGTAATGTGCTGCAAAAAAAAAAAAAAAATGTTAGTGGAAAACCTCACACACTTCTTTACGTGTTTACACTCGAATAATGGCACTCCACTCGTATTTCACTCTTAATTGGCTATTTTTTTTTTTTGATAATAGTCTCACACTCTCTTGCCTTTTACCTCAAGAGTTTTCCCACTCAAGTTCTTCAAGAACTAATTGAACTCAATCCAGAAACAAGAACAAGAACCTTGTTTTATCCCAACAAGAAACAAGAAACAAGAACAAGAACCAGAACCAGAACAAGAACAAATATAATGATGTATGTAGCCCCGTTGATGATAAGGCTCATAAAAAATTTTCGGATTTTTTTTTTTTTTGGACAAATGTTTTTTTTTTTTTTTTTTTTTTTTTTTA
>BKZX01026540.1:5763-21331 GCA_014362285.1 Fagus crenata
TAAAAATCTAGGAGGGCATTACTTAAATTTTATATATAAATTGATATCGTTGGTGTAAGATCTTGTTGCAATGGAAGAATGACAGTTTCCCAGAAAAGATAATTGTCTTTGCTAAGTTTAATTTGTAGGTGAGGAATTGAGAGGTACGAGAGATGGTAGTGGCAGAGTCAATGGTACAAGAAGCTGAAGTAGACATATTTGAACGTGAGTCTGTATGCTTTGATAACATAGAGTGATTAATAACTCTACAATGAGTGTTGTGACTTTATTTTGCGTCCTGTGAATATTGCAGGAGCCTCTGCTTGTATATATATACATCCAAGATGTAGGGATTACAGATTATAGATTAGTTACATTTGATATTTGAGTTTTCCTGATAAGGTTAAGCTGTAAGCCTGTACCGGCAGGAATAGATGAGGATGAGTTTGTCTCAAAAGGGTATGTATTGCATCCTAGATCGGATGATTACTAAGGTTATCTGAACTACATAAATTATGTAGATTGACTTGTCTTTTTGGGGGTATAACTGATATATATTGCTTTAGATTTAAACAAATTAAATTAAGGTTATTACTTGTTTTTGTCCAGCATAAAAATAAATGGAGAAGGTTTGATTGTTTTGAAAAAATGGTTTGATTTTAGTCACTCAATTATTTATTTTAAATTGTTTATATCGTTCTTCCAAGTGATTTGAAAATTTCTTTTAATCAAGTCGTCCTTTGCTGATTCAGTTTGATTTGTTATTGGAAGCGTACTTAGAGTTCAAAGAAATTACAGTATCTTAAATCCAATTTACTCTTTAAAATTGGGGTAGCTAGTTTGTGATGAACATGATGTCTCTCCTAACATTTGAATTGAAGCAATTCCCTTCAAACTTTGAATCTATTTCACATAGCCTCTTACTCCGGATCAAAACACGAAAAATAGTTGTAATGTCAAAATCTAAAGAATTTTACAAATGTGAAGGGCACACCGCACACATGGACTCATTTGTCACCAAAACCTCCATTCTAGCACGAAATTCTTTAAACTAATTGCCCTCGTAGCTTCACTTTGATTTGATCAAACGTTAGCATATGTAGTAGTCCTTCACAACCCGCCCACCCTATCTCGCAACACATGCAAATGATTAATGAGCCTCATTAGAAAATCTTACATGTAGAACCTACTATTACATAAGAAGAAACAGTATTAATGTCTAATTACATGATGCATTACTTTTTCTCTAAAGAATCATAGCAAAAGAAATTAAATTGCATTAGTCGGAATGCCTATATGGCATTGCAAATCAAAGGTGTAAAATGTGCGTTTGACAAGTCCAACAAAAGCCAAGTGTTTTTTTTTTTGCGGGGTGGGGGAGAGAAGTTAGCTCATTTTGATGGGTCCCACATTTAAAAATAAAAAATAAAAACCTTTTCAGTGTGTTGGTTAATAGTTGATGTTTCAAAAAAAAAATTTGTGGGTAAAGATCACCCTAAGATAATCATTTCATAACTATTGATAATGAATCAAATCAAATGGTTCTATTTCTCAATCTTTTTGAGCTGCTCCTACGGAACAAAGGTAAAAAAAATTAAGAAAAATTGGTCATTCACAACCACAAAGAATAGATTCCTCGAAAAGTCAAGGATTAGTAATCCTTTTTAAAAATCGAATGGATTTGATCTTATACATACGCGAGAAAGGTAATAAGAAAAAACGAAAAGAAGATGAGTCATTTCTTTCATAAGAGAGGAGTTGTGCGAGATGAATATCATCACTCAACGGATTGCAACAGATTGCCATTGTGAATTTATTCAAACAGCTGTACAGATTGTAATCTCAGTCTCGCTATTTTTAAGTCATTCAAACTAATTGCTCCTTAGAGTTAGGAAGCAGTTTAGAACTGCTCTATACTTCAAGATTTCAAAACAAATGTTTGTTATCCTGTATGTGTATTTAACTGATGTACACTGTATATGGAAAAGTAAATTTAATTCCAACAATCTGATATGGTATCAGAGCTCTAAACCGATCCATCCTTCATTGATGTTGCTGCTCAAGCCCCTCTCAAACTCAACTCTACCAATTACCTTTCTTGGAAACTACAGTTCCAAACCTTATTCATTGGCTATGACCTTCTTGGCTATATTGATGGCTCCAAACCATGTCCACTAGCTACCTTGACCCAAGACAATACCACCAGACCAAATCCCGATTACATTTTATGGATCCGACAAGACCAGCTGATTCTTAATGCTGTTATTGGCTCCATTTCACCCACCATTATTCCTTTCATAGCTCAAGCCACCACCTCTAGACAAGCCTGGACAATTCTAGCCAATACCTATGCAAAACCCTCTCGTGGCCGCATCAAACAAATCAAAAACCAACTCAAAAACACCACCAAAGGCTCCCTTAGCGTCACTGAGTTTATGCAGACTATCAAAACTCGAGCAGATGATCTTGCTCTTCTTGGCGCCTCCCTTGATGAAGAAGAAATCACGGACAAAATCCTCGATGGTCTCGGTGATGAATACAAAGAATTAGTTCGTGCTGTACAGGCAAGAGATACCTTCATCACCTTTGAAGAACTTCATGAAAAACTCAACTTTGAGGCCTCCCTTCAAAGTACCCCACTTGAGCCACACCATTTTCCAGCTATTGCAAATCCCACATATCGAACCAACAACAAAAGCTGGCGTCCTTCTCAACCACAAGGCACAACCACCACCAACTAGCGCCCATCCTACAACTCCACCAACCGCTCACCTGCTGTAACAACTACAGGATCCCGTAATCCTCCCAGGCCATACCTTGGTCACTGCCAAATCTGTAGAATTCAAGGTCACACTGCCAAACGGTGTCCTTCATTTCGCCTTGTACCAGTTCACAATTCCCCTACATCTAGCTCTCCACAGCAGGGCACACCATGGCAACCACAAGCTCACCTTGCCACCCATCCATCCACCACGCCATCCTGGCTTTTGGACAGTGGTGCGTCTCACCATGTCACCTCAAATCTAGACAATCTCTCCTTGCATACTCCATACATTGGCACTGATGACATCATGATCGGAGATGGCTCCAATCTTCCCATCACCCACACTGGTTCCACTTCTCTCAAAACTTCTCACCATACATTTACATTAAACAATGTTCTCTGTGTACCTTCGATGGAAAAGAACCTAATCTCTATTTCACAATTCTGCACTTCTAACAATGTTTCCATAGAATTCTTACCATCCATTTTTCTTGTGAAGGCACTTCATACAGGGACAATACTGCTGAAAGGACAAACTAAAGATGGTGTATATGAGTGGCCCACTTCCTCACCTTTCATTGCCTTCTCCACAATAAAGACCACGTCCTTCGACTGGCACCATCGCTTAGGACATCCTGCTTTCTCAATTCTCAAACATATTGTCTCCAGCAATCACTTAGGCTCATCTTCCTCTTTATCTTCTGATTTCTCATGTAATGCTTGTCTTTGCAATAAAAGCCACAAATTGTCGTTCTCCAACTCTACAATTGTCTCAAATAAGCCGCTTGAAATCATATTCTCCGATGTGTGGACCTCTCCAATTTTCTCTACTAATGGCTTTAAATATTATGTTATCTTCATTGATCATTTCACTAAGTATATCTAGTTTTACCCACTCAAAAACAAATCCGATGTAAAAGAGGTTTTCATAAAATTCAAAGCCATTGTAGAAAAACACTTCAATTCCACCATTAAAACCCTCTACTCTGACAATGGTGGTGAATATATCTCTCTAGCTGACTTTCTTTCCACCAATGGTATATCTCATCTCACCACTCCCCCTCACACACCTGAACACAATGGTTACTCTGAAAGAAGGCACCTTCACATCGTTGAAACTAGTTTAGCTCTCCTCACTCATGCTTCTTTACCTTTCTCCTACTGGACCTATGCCTTTGCCACAGCCGTCTACCTCATCAATAGAATGCCCACTCCCACTTTAAATCTATCATCACCCTACCACAAAATATTTCAGACCGCCCCAAACTACTCTAAATTAAGGGTCTTCGGCTGTTTATGCTACCCTTGGCTTCGACCTTATGCCTCACACAAACTTGAATCACGGTCCAAGCCATGTGTTTTCCTTGGGTACTCTCTCACTCAAAGTGCCTACTACTGCCTTGACCCTTCAACCTCAAGAATCTATGTCTTAAGACATGTCAAATTTGTTGAGTCTCAGTTTCCCTACTCTTCAATCTTGGGTCCATCCTCCACTCCAC
Organism: Fagus crenata; assembly: GCA_014362285.1. Classification (NCBI taxonomy): domain Eukaryota; kingdom Viridiplantae; phylum Streptophyta; class Magnoliopsida; order Fagales; family Fagaceae; genus Fagus; species Fagus crenata. Next base: position 10,006 of record BKZX01026540.1, read on the forward strand.
ATTCCAACCCCATAAACACTTGGATTCCTGCACCAATTAAAGTCATGTCATCCACTTCACAGCCGCCACTCAATATGCCATCTGAAGTTGTCACTCCTCAGCAAACTCAAAGTGCAGCTTCAACATCCATCCCAATACAGCCTCCATCCACAAACACAACCCAAAACACCCAAACAACCTCACCTTCCTTGACATCCTCAACCAATCCAACCCCACCACTACATAATCCACCCGAAACTACTACCCTTCCCACTCTCACAATGACCACCTGAGCCAAGAACAACATCCATAAACCCATCACTAAGATGAACCTTCATACCCAACTCTCCAAATCCAATGGCCTTGAACCAACCACAGTAACTAAAGCACTTCTAGATCCTAAGTGGTGTAAAGCCATGTTTGATGAATGTGATGCCTTAGTCAAAAATGGAACATGGGAACTTGTTCCACCTGATTCTACACAGAATATAGTTGGATGTAAATGGATTTTTAGAATCAAACGTAACTTTGATGGCTCTATTGACAGGTTCAAAGCACGTTTGGTTGCTAAGGGATTTTATCAAAGACTGGGTGTCGACTATCTTGACACATTCAGCCCTGTTGTAAAACCAACAACAGTTCGTGTTGTTCTCAGCCTTGCTGTATCTCGGGGTTGGTCCTTACGCCAGCTAGATGTCAACAATGCCTTCCTCCAAGGCCATCTCTCCGAGACTGTCCACATGCAACAACCACCAGGTTTTGTTGATCAAGATCATCCATCCTATGTCTGAAAACTTTGAAAGGCAATCTATGGCCTCAAACAAGCACCTAGAGCATGGTATCATGAACTTCGCACTTTCCTTCTTAACTCTGGTTTCAAGAATTCTCATGCAGACACATCATTATTTGTTCTCACTACTGCTGGCCACAAAATGTATATCCTTGTGTACGTGGATGACTTAATAATTACTGGTGACAACACTAAGATGATCGACTCTTTTGTTGATGGTCTTGCCCATCGGTTTTCAATCAAGGATCTTGGACAGCTATCTTATTTTTTGGGTGTGGAGGTAGTCCCAAATCAGCAAGGTATTTTATTATCTCAAAGGCGTTACATTTTGGATATTCTAGCTCGCACTCATATGACAGATGCCAAACCTGTGCTCACTCCCATTCCAACCAGCCCACCTTTGTTGAAATCAGGCACTGCCTTACCTGATCCCACTGAGTACAGAACAATTGTTGGCAGCCTTCAATATCTCTTGATTACAAGACCAGACCTAGCATTTGCGGTTAACAAGCTCTCCCAGTACATGCACACTCCAACAACTGACCATTGGAGCTTTGTTAAACGCCTATTACGTTATCTATGTGGAACTATTAATGAAGGTCTCCAAATACATCGCAAGTCTCCATTAAATCTACATGCCTACTCAGACGCAGATTGGGCAGGTGACAAAGATGATTTCTCATCTACTAGTGCCTATGTCATCTATCTTGGTCGCAATCCAGTCTCATGGAGTTCTAAGAAGCAGAAAACTATTGCAAGATCTTCAACTGAAGTGGAATATCGATCAGTCGCAAATGCAGCAGCTGAGCTCAACTGGCTTTGCTATCTTCTAACTGATCTTGAAGTTCAACTCCCTTGCTATCCAGTCTTATACTGTGACAATGTTGGTGCTACCCAACTCTGCTCCAATCCCGTGTTTCACTCTAGGATGAAACATGTTGCCATCGATTATCACTTCATCAGAGATCAAGTACAAAATGGTATCCTTCGTGTTGCGCATGTATCCTCAGCAGATCAACTTGCAGATGCACTCACCAAGCCTCTTCACCGTGTCCGTTTTCAAGATCTCAAATCCAAGATTGGACTCCTATCTCGAGCTCCATCTTGAGGGGGCATATCATCACTCAACGGATTGCAACAGATTGCCATTGTGAATTTATTCAAACAGCTATACAGATTGTAATCTCAGTCTCACTATTTTTAAGTCATTCAAACTAATTGCTCCTTAGAGTTAGGAAGCAGTTTAGAACTGCTCTATACTTCAGGATTTCAAAACAAATGTTTGTTATCCTGTATGTGTATTTAACTGATGTACACTGTATATGGAAAAGTAAATTTAATTCCAACAATATGATAAAAAACCCTATTTATTTAATTTCCTTATTTAAGGAAAAAAAAAAAAATTAATTCCAACAATCAGATAATTAAATTCTCAGGCACAGTTTTGAATGAGAGAAAAAAGTAAGGAACTCGACTTTGACTCTCCCACTCTGGTCATTGCTTTTCTTTATGTTACTTTGAGAGTAGCTACTTTAGCTTTAGTCACTCAAATTTTAGATATTTCTTTTTATTTCTCATCAAACGAATGACATTCTTCTAGAAATTTTAGCTATTCTTAGCATGATATTGGAGAATCTCATTGCTATTAATACTCAAACAAGCATAAAATGTATACTTCGTATTCGTCCATAGGTCAAATCGGATATATAATTATTGGAATAATTGTTAGAGACTAAAAATAATGGTGGAAACGCAAGCATGATAACTATATATTATTCTATATTTCCATAAATCTAGGAACTTTTACTTGCATTGTATTATTTGGTCTATGTACCGGAATTGATAATATTTTCAAACAATATTTGTTATTTGTATTTACTAATATTCAAGAATTAATACATCAACTTGGTTGTCTTTATATGATACTCAAGATTATGTTGATTTGATTGATTAAGTGTGTATTGTGCAAGTATGTACTGAGTTTCACATCGAATGTTAATTATGTCGAACTGAATTATATAAGTGATTACAAAGAGTATCTATACCTTAATTAGCCTTTTTGGAGAATAAACACATTTTTGACTAAGTTTCCTTGGGTGTGACACTATACTTGGTTTTAAGTGACATGAAAAGCATTGACATTATAAGCACATTTTTATCTATTTATTTTTGGTTATTGGCTCATTGTCTTTTTATTTGAATCACATCAAAAGCTCCTTTTGTGTGCATATTCGAGGATGATACTGTTTTAATTCTTTTGAACACGTTTTTTTATATAATTAGGGGGGTTGTGGTTTCAATAGCGAGGCCGCCCCTTTTATAACGGGTTTCTTTTGAGTCATGGCTAGCCTTTGCTTATTACGAAAGGAAATATTTTCATGTGTGTATGAATGAGAATGTATGTGCCATGGTACCTGTACAGACTGAGTCCCTTCATATTGGTTGCCTTTTAAACAAAAGTTCCCTTTATCTTCTCCTTTTGTAACCAGAAAAACCAGTTTAATTTCCTTTAATGTTGGTCGACATGCAGAATCTTTCTTGATGTTGTTACTTGCTCCAGCCCACGTGTTTTTTGTCTCCGATCCGTGCAATTATTTTCGACTTGAATTATTGCTGCCCTGTAATAAATACAGGAGCTGCAATATTCCACACCGCTACTATACTTTCTTCACTTTATTATTGCGTACCAAACACTAGAAAACGTTTTTCATCTTATTTTCAAGATTGTTATCAAATACAGGAAAATGAATCAGTTTTCCAGAAAATATATTTTAGAAAATGAGTCATTTTCTGAAAAACATTTTACGTTGAAACAAACAGAACCTTAATGTATGTAACACAAATTTATTGCTTATAGTAGTAATGCTAAATATCCACACAAATTGTTAGGTACATATATACGGGAAGTAATCTATTTTTTGCTCTCCCTCCAAAAAGAAAAAACCGTAAAAGTAAACAGACTAGTTGAAGAAGTATGATAGTTACTAGTTTCTTAACAAGATTTTCGTTTTTGTTTCCTTTCGTCTCTAGTAGTCTAGTATAATAGTTACTAGTTTCTTTTTTCATATTCAATTCAAAAAAAATATATATATATATATTAAAAAAAAAGAATTTGAAAAAAAGAAGTTTCTTTCTTCATGATCGATCATATGCATACAACATGCTTGAACAAGTTTTTCGTTTTTGTTTCTTTTCTTTTCATTTCTCTGGCCCGAAGTGTATTTCCCCACTCCTTTTTGCATGGAAATAATTTGATATATACTTGCATTGTTGAAGTCATTGATTATGTAACAAGAGCTTTGTAATTTAAGTGATACTTGACTATAACTCGTGCAATGCGCAGCTCTTTTTCATTATTTTTCTAAAAATATATTTCAAACAAAGCAACTTAACTAAGAAAAAGGAAAAAATAAGAACAATAAAAAAAAAGTGTAAAATAGAAAATATAAATAATTTTTCTTTGCGCTTAAAAATAGAAATGATCATTTTTATTATATCTCATCAAATGTATTATACTGATTTTTATTATATTTTATCAAATGTATTATACTAAGTTTATAAAAATAACTACCAATAATTTTTTAGCCTAGTTGCATCTATTACTTTCAATTGGGGTTTATATCCCAGGGTTGTATTCATTTAGCAAAAAAAAAAAAAAAAACTCACTTCACATCGTTTATGAATTTCAATCACTTTGGTAAGTCTCAATTGTTCCATATAAGGATTCTAAATGTTTAGAGGTTTCTTATTTTTGTTTAACTTACAACACTTTGATAGTACAAATTTATAATACAATTTATCACATATTTAATTATCCCATCTTTGCCTTTTTTGACTTTCTTTTGTTTCTCTTTTCATCTTTTTTTGGGGCAATTTATCACTTATTAATAATCACATAAACAATATCTGTGACCTTAGAAGTCCATCATATATCAAATTGGTCCACGGAGATAAAAATGACAATTTCATCTTAAGTCTAACACGTATCTCTTAGGAAAATTTAACACATAGAAAAAAAAAATGTTAAGATGTTATTCCCTCTACCCCTAAAAAAATAAAAAATAAAATTAACAAAATTGCCTCTTTTGGTTATTTCTAAATGATAGTCCATTGATGTCTTAAATTTCAAATAATTTGAATGTTGCCTCATCAATTCTAATATGAGTGTTGGAAAATAATTTATACTTAACACTTACCCCTAAAAATATATTAAACAGATAGTTGTCAAGTTATTTAACATATCCAATTGCATAAAAATAAAATGATCAAGTCAAACTATATTTTATATGCAGTTAGATAGTATAAAAAATTGTTAAAAAAAAAAAAAAAAGCATTTTTGGTTGCAAAAATAGAGGACTACAACTTAACCAAGCAAAAATACTTCAAATATATCCAATTGTATAAAAATAAAAAAATCAAGTCAAACTAAATTTTATATGCTGTTAAATAGTATTAGAAATTGTCAAAAAAAAAAAAAAAATGTTTGGTTGCAAAAAATAGAGGACTACAACTTAACCAAGCAATACTTCAAATGTAAAATATACATATTACATATTGCGTAGAAAAACACATCCTAACTAGGGGTGGGCATATACCTGCGAAACCCGACCTGCCCGACCAAACCGGCAGACCCGAGCAACCGTCCACTCGCCCGCGAGACCATTAATGGACGAATACGGATTTTGTTTTAATTTTTAATCGGGTTTCGGGCGGGCCACGGGTTTTATGATTTTGGTCGGGTACCGCCCGACGAAATAACTATACTATGTATTTTAAAAAAAAAAACCTAACCCATGCCCCCAAACCCACTCGCCCGCCCCTTTCTTTTTCTTTTTCTTTTCTTTCCCCTCAGCCCTCCCTCACACCTCAATACCTCACGATATCTCTCTCTCTCTCTCTTTTCTTTTTCTTTTCTTTCACGGTTACTCTTCAGATTTGGCCGCCGCACCACCATACCGCCTGAACCAACCACGCCGCCGCCTCACGATCTCACCATCTTTCTCAAACCACCGTCTGAGCATCCTGCCGAGTGCCGACTAAATCTCACTCTCAAATCTGCCGTCGTTGCCGCCTCCAGCTAGATCTCACTCTCGATCTGATCTCCCACTCTCACTCTCACTCCCAAGTCTTCCTCTTACCGCAACACTCAAATCAAGCCACTGCCATGGCCGAAATTCTTAAGCAGGTCTTGCTCTCTCTTTTCTCACTCTCAAAATCCGAATATATATTGGTGATATTTTGTGTGTATTTGGTTATTTGTTGTTGTTGTGTAATTGTGTTGGTGATTTGTTGTTGTTGTGGTGATTTACCCCCAAACCCGACCACCCGAACCGCCCGAACCGACCACTTGATGGAGGGTTAACGGATTTAGGTTTTGTAAACCCGACTCAGTCGGGTAGGATGATAATTTACTCCTAAACCCAAACCGCCCGACCCGAGCCCACCCCTAATCCTAACTATATCCTCCGCTCTTTTCAAGACCAACTCGGCTAATGCATGTGCATGTATGAAAAAAAAAAAAAAGGACCATATGATCAGAATGAATTAAGATTGCTAATAACAATGAGACATGTTTTACTCCACCTTTTAAGATCAATTCATTAAGGTATCTCATGACAGAAGAATATCTTTTTACATAATTATAACTAGAGTCATATAACTCATGAAAGAATTTCATATAATAATTCAAATGAATATTTTAAAAATATGAGATTCTGCCTCATACTACTTTTCAGTTTTCACGAAGGTATATTGTTATACAATGACCATCATCATTGATTTAACTTTTAAAGTAAAAAGGAAACGAAACTTTTATGGCCAAACCACATATATAGTTAAAGTATCATTTTTCTATGTATCTGCAAGTATTAATAGCTATTTAGCATTCAACTTGGAAAAAAAACTCAACCTAATTATAGCAGTTTATAATCTAAACAAATCTTTCATTTTTAAATAAAAAAATTATAATTTCAAATAAGCAATTATCAACATAGCAAACACATAGAAACTTAACTTGAGAAAAGACGAAAATGAAGGTAATATGTATGTAAACTTTATCTTGTCTAAACTCTTATTTCCACTTAAATATTAAATATTAGAAAATAATTATACAATAGTAAGTAAATTAGTTGCAAACAAAAATAAAATATGAAAACAAAAAGAAAATATAATATAAATTGATACAAAACCAAGGATCGAACCCAAGCACTCACAAAGGGGCGAGATTTTTTGGGGAGAAGAATGACCATTGAGGCGAATGCCCAAGTTGTAATTTAAATGCACATTTGAAATAACAGATATTATGTTTAACAAATTTAGCTGGAATATATCTATTTATATTTGAATTAATTAATAAGACCATTTAATTTATTAAATATGAGCATTTAATTGGGTAATGGGTATTTAATTTATCAATGGTGTAGTTTTTATTATGGGGTAGTGAGTATTTAATTTAGTTTATTTAATTCATGTACCAGTGCTACGTGTCAAGCAGAAGAAGTTGTCTTAGATGCCAAGTGGCAGAAAAATGGTAACGTCTTCTGTTTTTATATATATATATATATTTATATATAGATAGATAGATTTCTTAGTGGGATTGAGATCTTGTGCAATACCTAAGATATTAATTGCATAAGTATTGCACAGTTCAAAATTATGTAAATAAAAAGGAATTAAACAATTAAACTGTAAATAAAAAAATTAAAAAAAAATTAAAATTTATAACTGTTGCACAATTTTGAGAACTGTGCAATACCAATGCAATACCATAGGTATTGCACACGATCTCAATAAAAGAAGAATGTATAGATATGTTTGGTTACATTGGAATGTTACCTGAGTAGCTGTATATGATTACTTATCATATAATAACATGCAACTTGGTTAGATTGGAATGCTAGATTTATACCATGCAACTTGTTGATTTAATATGATTAATAGGCAATTGAGCAGTGTAAAGTAATACCATATCATATTATGAAACTTGTTATTGACCTACCAGAGTCATTACGCACATGATAGCTTGACTAAAATTGATACAAACGAAGGAAAAATTACCTAATGCGAAATGCAGGAGAAAATTATCCTGTTAATGTATTAGCCGGCATGTGGAAAAAAATGGCACGCAATCACAACGTCAAACTAAAAAATAGGCTTAACCCAGAGGCTCGTGACATAAGAATTTTTTTAAAAAAGAAAGCATCTTAATGGGAAAATTATTCTCGAACACCCAGAGGCCAGAGTACAATAAATTAATGCATATTCCCTTTTCTCACAAGAACAGTGAACCTCATGAATTAATTCATGGTGAGACATATCATTAATGTGAGAAAAATGAGTATGCATTTATTGTATTCTAGAAGTATTAAATAATTTTCCAGGATAATAATACAAAAAATAATAATAAAGTAAATAAATCATACAACTTGCATATAATTAGGTTGAACTTTGAAACATCGATCAATCTGTCTCTCTCTCAACAAACTAGATTTATCCAACTTCAGTTGGAGGTAGTCTTCAAATAATTAAGGGTAAAATGCATTTACACCCTTTGAATTTTGATGGGGTTGCACTTAGACCCCATGTACTTTGCTTTTAACCAATTTACTACTTAAACTTTAGGTATGTGCCAAATAACCCCTTCTATTCAATTGTCATCCACTTTTCCGTTAAGTGCACCACGTGAATGTCACGTGTCCCTAATAAAAAAAATAAAAAAAAATTACAATCCTTTTAATCGTTAGATCCAGAAAATTACAATCATTCATCAACTCAATTTTGCAATTACATGACTATGGATTAATGCATATCTAATTTAACCCATTTATTTTTTGTTTGGTTCCCCACAAAACCAAAAAAATTAAGTTGTGTTTGCACATAAAAATAACTTTTGGACCTAGATAAATTATTTATTTAAAAGACCAAACTTACTGTTTGGGCCTAAATGAGACAAGTTACCTTATTTAAACAGAAACCCAAAGGGTTAAGGCCCGATTATACTTCGAGGTCACGTTCAAACTGATCTAAAAATAGTTACAAAGCAGTTCGATCTTGAGGAACTGTTAAGTAACGGTATATTTACAATCTGAAAACTTAAGTGACAGGTGTTATCATCTCCAAGAAAGTTGTTATTCTATATTGGACCAGATCTATTGATGATTTGAAATTCAAAATAAAGAAAGTAACTATTTAATTGAAGAAACTGCTATTCGAGGAAGGTATAAATAGAAGAAAAGAAGACAGTTAGCCCCCCCCCCCCCGGGATATTTTCCAAAGTTCAAGAGTTCAATTGTGATTCAAAGTGTGTTCAAGTGCGTTTAAGTGTGTTCTAAAGTGTGTTCGAGTGTTCAAAAGTGTGTAAAACAGTGTAATTCGGTGTGTTTGAGTACTTTTCCTATGATTTTAAGTTCGAGTAAGACTTAGATCTTGCAGTTCAGGTTCTTGAAGTGTGTGAGAGTAACAGGAAAGTTCTCCTTTTGTAAGTTTCTGTTGTTCTTATTCAGTTCGAAGTGATTGTACTCGATTAGTGTTTAATATAAATATTCTGCAGTTTATCATTATTTACAGCTTTGTTGAATTCGAAGTTGTTTACATTTGTAAAAGAAAAACAATAAATTGTTGTCTCGAGATTGAATTTGTTCTCAAGTTTGTCTTAGAGATTGTTTAATACCAACTTCCACAATAAAATTATAAGTAAATCAGTTAGTATTTACTATTTCTGGATCGAACCAAGTCCTTTATTATTAAGGCATAATTCGGACCAAACACACCCTTTTGATTTATAGAAGTTGGATAATTAATTAAGTGATCAGTTTGGATAAAATTGGATAATGAACTTGATTAATTACAAAATTTAGTTTTGTTCAAACAAATTGGCGACCACAGTGGGAGATATTTACTCTTTACATGGTAAGCACTAGAAAAATGAAAAGTACAGGCAAAGGATTAAACATTCGAGGAGAAGTATCTAGTTCTAGTGAAGAAGTAGAATTGCAACAATCAATAACTGTTGAGGGTTGGAAATTCTATTTAGATGAAAAAATGAATATTCAAAACAACAAGTTGGAAAAACTGAATGTTTTGGATAAATTGGATAAGGGAATACAAGCCCAGAATGAAAGTTAGACAAATTAGTTGAACAAAATCAGTAGTGATATTGCTCAAATGAATGTAGGAGTGACTGGTTTGATTACATACTTGAGGGAAAGAGATGAGAATCCTAATTCAAGTAGAGTAAACAATGTAGGAAATGTTCAAGGATCAACAGTACCTGTGATGGGCACTGTTACTAGGAACATCGAAGTAGGACAAAGTTCTGCAGAAAACCAAAACTAGACTTATAGTAATGAGAGGCCAGCAGGTTATCTTGATCCAGGCCTTAATGTGTTCAGAGATGAAATAAGGGTTGAAGTCCCTATAGGAGAACCTTATTTTGAACAACCTCGAGTAGAGGTTAATAAGAAAACTTATACAGAGCATGCCTTTAGAACTGAGTTTAACAGAAATGCACATCAAGGGAATGATGGAGCATATAGACCTCCAAGAGGAATAGACAATGAAGTTAGAAGAAGAATATATAATTTCTATGATAATGATAGAAATGAGAATTATAAGAATAATAGAAATTTTAGAAATGATATGAATGAAAGAAATGATAGAAATGACAGAAATAGGTTTCAAGAACCACAAAGTGTTAGCCTCAAGGTTTCAATACCTATTAATTGGCTAATTAATCCAAGGACATTTATGTAATTTTGATGATAACAATAATGTTAAGAATTAGTCATAATTGATATTTTTCATGTGAACTAATGATAATGTTGACTAGTTTATTAATTGGACCGACATGGTCATTGAAGTATCAAGCAAATGCAAAGTCGACATAAGTACAAATTCATTGAAGATCAAGTCAGCAAGACTCAAGACAAAGGAATTAAGCTCAAGAATTATATTCCAAGATTTATGAGAAGTAAGAGTTGAGTTTTTGTAAAGTTTATCAATATTTCATCTTTATGGCTTAAACTTTAAAAACCAACTTAAAATGATTTTCAAAAATGATCTTTTAGTCCAAAACTAATTTTTAATATTTAAAGGACTAATACATTTTCAAGATAAATTAATCAAACCACTCAAAAAGATATAATATAAAAGTTTGATTATTTAAAGAAAGCCAAAATTAGCCTAAGGTTGAAAATCCTAGATGTAGGCGACTGCATCAGGGATCCAGGCAAGTAACTCTTGGCCCAGGTGACTGAGAAATTAACCTGAGAGTTTCTGTCCAATCTAGGCGACTGATTTGTCAATCCAGACGACTGGATATATTAAAATTAAATTATAACAACTAGTTGCTTTCCATAACGGATAAAATTATTATATTGACTAAAGGCTAGAGCAATATACACTAGCTACGCAGTACCCCCACATGATTATATTTTTTTTATCTCATCAGGCATAAAATCACATCCAAGTTTTATAATATATTTCCCATTGTTATTGCAGCACGCACCAGTGTGTTGGCTTGCATAATATTAGTTGAATTTTAAAAGCCATCCCTTTCTT
>BKZX01026540.1:21341-31968 GCA_014362285.1 Fagus crenata
TTTTTTTTTTTTAATCTATAAACCAGTCATGATGACCCAAGAATTTTTTTTTAAAAATTCTCTTAAGTCTATTGATAATAACTGAAGCATTGAATTGAACTATATATAAAGAGAATAGAAGAGAGAATAAACAGAAGAACTTACAAGAGAAAATTTAGAGAAATAAAGGAAAACATCTCTTACATCAATCTATTATTTCTTCAATCTATTACATCAATCTAATATTAAAATTTGACTACTTCCTATAAAATGAAAGCATTAAATGCTTTCTTAATCATTATTTTAAATACACTTTAACCTTAAATTAATTATAATATTATATACGACTAGATGGTTTCTTAAAGAATAATGAGTGCTTACGATACTTTTCACACGTTATGCCCACTTGCAATGATGTTACAATCAACATGTTCACGAAATTAATTCATTAATAAGAATGTTGATGTCTGCCAAATTGGTTCCATTGGAATGCTAGCTGAGTAGCTGTATATAATAAAATATATATATATATATAATAACATGCAACTTGTTGATTTATTATGATTAATGGTAAGTGGGCAAATTTTGGGATACTTACTTCAGTAGGATTAGAGTTTAGAGATTAATTAAATTAATTATCATATTATATACGACTTGATGGTTTCTTAAAGTGAGTGCTTACTATACTTTTCACGCGGTTTACCCACTTGCCATTATGTTAGAGTCAACATGTTCACGAAATTAACTTAATTAGAATTTGAGGTGAATGTATTTAGTCGCATCTAAGTCTTAACTTAGTAATCTGCAATTCTGCATAGAGCAACTATATTCATGTATGCAACCTGTATGTTGTGTTGTCGCTGATCCAATGGAAAAACAAGTTTCGAAAGAGAGCGCAAATTCTTTCTAAGTTTGATTTGAAATTCAAAGCCAGCTCCTTTCATCTTCTTTCTGGTGAAGAGGAATGGCCGAGTCTCAGAGTCTGTTGTGTCCGGTGTGGGGGCAAGGCTTGGTGACTTGCTCATACAAGAAGCAAAATATTTGTACCGGTAAAATACAGAAATTGCCTCAGTTTTGCGCTAATGTAGAAATTGACGAAGAGTTTTAAAAAATATCCACTTTACCCCCAAGTACAAACAACATTTAATACTATTCATGTACTTTTCCCTTAAACTTAAGTTGTGCCCTTAAATAAATCAAAACGTGGACGAAAACTTTTATTTTTACAATAATACTATAGACACAACAAATTTTACAATTATTGAAATGACAAATTGTGATTAGTGCAACATTATTTTCACATTGGCATCACTTTATTATACTATAAATCTATTACAATTTATCACCTTAGCAGTTGTGAAATTTGTAGTTTTTAGGGAAAAAAATACACAAATGGTGTCAAGCTGTATTTGCACTTAGAGGGCAAACTAGATATATTCAAAAAATTTTAATAGTTTTTGTCATTAACTAAAATATCAGGGGTGAATTTTTGTATTTTAACCTAACAATTTTTTTGTGATATAAGGACTTGTTTGGTATTCAGGAATGTAATGATCATTCCTTTATAATCATAATTTAGTTGTTTTGTTATGTTTTCATTACAGAGAATAATTATTCATTACTTAAAATTCTCTAATAGATTTATAGTTTAAAAAAATAAGGCCAAAATGCATAGTAGATCTCTAAAATTTACTCAGTGAGTGCTTTTAGATTTTGAAATTTGAAATAAACGCTATTGATCTCTAGTGTGTATTAAAAATGAGTATTATTGGTCCTTTTGTCAAATTCTGTTAATTTACTTACTTATGTGACTAACTGAAAAATAATGTAGCAAATTTTAAATGACTTGACATATTATTTGTTAATAAAAACACATTAGCCAAATAATCCGGATTATATAAAATCCAATACCTGTAAAGTAAATAGGTTTTACATTTTACGGTAAGCTACAAAAGACTAAAATGTTTGGTCAAGAACCATTCAATATTTCAATATAATAAACATAAAACAATCCATAGCTTTTCACGTGTGTAGTATTTTCAAAGAAAACATTAAAGTTTAAATCGGTTTTTTTTTTTTTTTTTTTTTTTTCCCAATTGTCAAATTATCCAAAAAAAAAAGATACAAAAGATGGAAAAATTTCCACAAGCAAAATATAGAAAAAAATTTCATGCTAATGTTTGCATGTAGAACAAAAATGGCTCGCAATCAGGCGAAAAAAAATAAAATAAAAATTTACTTAACCTAGGGCTCATGACCGTGACATAAGAAAATTTAATTAAAACAAGCATCTTAATGATATGACGGTCATCAAGGTAGAGAAATGTAAAGAAAAATAAATATACGATAATAATCAAATAAATAAATCGTACAACTTGCATATAATTAGTCTTCAAATATAATAAATTGTTTACTTTATTATTATTATTTTTTTAATATATAACCTACAACAAGTGAAAGAAGATTTGAACTCACTCAGAGTGTTCACATGTAGAACGAGTAATATTGATCAAGTCAAACAAATTTTGGAATGCTCCATTTTTTTTTTCGGCCTAGGACATTTCAAGTGGCCAGATTTAATTGAATTAATTATCATCTCTATTATTGTTAAAAATCAAGCACCGCCTCTCTCTCTAGAATCTTCTAGAGCTTTCTAGAAATTTCTTTCTCTATCTAGAGATTTCTAGAATTTTCTATAAGTCTCTCTAGAAGCTTTCTCTCAATTCCTCCTGGGTCGAAATTCCAAGTTGCTTTCTGAAACTTAGCTATGTTGAAGACTTTAGTGAGTATGTTTGCAACTTGGTCCTCTGTAAGGATTGCATTTGCATACCTGTGATTAGCTTTATGATGTCTCATCGTCCTTCTAAGTTGTGGTTCTAGACTTTCTTCTCCTTCTTGAACTTCTTCTAGCCTTAGTCGATCCTCCCCTGGTGTCCTGTGGTGAACACCCATCTGCCAAGGACTTTGAGTTATTTCTCTAGACTCTGGCTCACCTTCTTTTTCAATAATTTGTATTTCTTCCATCGCCTTGGATGAGTGGACTAACTCTAGTGGCTCCTTGGCTCTAAACTTTGACTCCTGATATGGTAGTTGATGTACCTTCCCATATCTAGCACAAACTGTATCTTCTCGACACTCCAATTGAGGTAAACCTTTGACCAAAGACTTGTTCATCATTACCTTCAGTTTATGATAGCTGACGTGCCCCAATCTTGCATGCCAAAGATCCACCGTTTCATTCTTTCGTGTCTTATCCACATATGTTGACTCTGCTGACATCACGTATACAGATTCCATTCGTTGGCCCTTCATTCTTGGTGCACCGATAACTACTATCTCCTTGTACACCTTAACATCTTTTGGACCAAATAGTACCCAGTTACCTGAATCCGCTAGTTGTGCAACCGAAAGCAGGTTTTTCTTCACTCCAGGTACATGATATACTTGCTCCAGAGGTACTTGCTCAACATTGAAGCGAGGCGAAATCAATGTTTCACCAATGTGAGCTATTGGCAACCTTGTATTGTCAGCCGTCATTACTACTCTCGTACCTTTATATTTGGACATGTTCTGCAATTTTTCCTTGTCGCCAGTCATATGGTTTGAGCATCCTGAGTCAACGATCCAATCTTCTCTATAATTAACTTGTTCTGGATTGGCCACTGCAAGCGCCATCTCTTCATCTTCTTCCACGATGGAAGTTGCTACCATCTCTTCTTCTTCAGTAGGCTCTATCATGGAAAATGACGCTTCGGCATCCCATTCTTTGTCACTATCACCTTCTCGGTTTGTGAATGCCACCGTGTTTCCTTGAGCTGTTCTCCTCTTGAATCGACAATCTCGAGCAAAGTGGCCAATTTTTCCACAATTGAAACACTTAAAATTGCTATTTTTGTATCCAGTGGATCGTCGCTCATTATTGTCGCAACTTTCTTGAGCTCCTTGTTCTTTAGGGCTCTTTTCATATTTTCTATTTATATTTTCATTATTTCTTTTCTTATATCCTGCATTAAATCTTCCCTTGGGTCGGCCTATGTTTTTGCTGCTAAAGAGTGCTTCATCTTCACTCTTTAGTGAGACCCCAACCATTTGCTTGACCATCGCTTCTTGGTCAACTAACAAATTTTCTAATTCTACTAATGATGGTTGGACTGGCCAACCTTGTACAGCAGTTATAAAACTTCTATATTCGGGTCTCAACCCATGAATGATTATTCTTCTTATTCTTGATTCAGAAATATTTGATGCAGGATCTAATTCAGAGATTTCACGACAAAGAGACTTTACCTTGGTGAAGTATTGAGTAATAGTCATATTCCGCTGCGCTATTGACATTAGCTCATTCTCGAGCAGCTGCAGTCTCACATTATTCTTCTTTGGGAACAATGTTGCAAAGGTGTCCCATGCTACTTTTGGTGTGTTTGCACGCCTGATGTTCTCCAACATTTCTTCCTCGATACTTGTCTTAATCGCAAACATAGCTTTCCCAGCTTTAACCTTCCACTTCCGTAAAGCTTGATCATTGTCAGCAGGTGTGGTTTCATTGCCAGCCACAATCTCCCACAAATCTTGCCCCTGCAAGTAGGACTCCATGCAGGTTGACCACGTATTGTAATTCTGGTTGTTGAGCTTTTTAACGCTACCAACGGCTTGGAGTTCTACCATCGTGACTTGGTGAAAACTCTCACACCACCAAGTAAGCTTGGTCCCAGACCATGAGTTTCACAGTCCCAGACTATGCACGAGCAAAAAAGTGCCTCCAAAAATATTACCGTAGACACCACAGAAACGGTCCCTGACCGCCTAGCTCTGATACCAGATTGTTGAGTTTGAAGTGAATAAATTCACTAAGAAAACACTCTTTATTACAAATATTTATATTCACTCAAATACACCAGCTTACAACACATTACTCTTATATAAGACCACTTGTACACACCTCACTCTTTAGACACCTAAGCACTCACACTAAGACTTTACTCTTTGCTTTACACTACTTCACTTCACTTCACACTAGACTTCACTCATACTTCACTAGTACTTCACACTAATACTTCACACTTACTTCACTCTACCTTCACTCTACACTACAAAATGGGATCCATTGCTCTCTATTTATACTAGCTTGAGAGCTTCTGGGACATTCTTGCATAATGGCAAAATCAACTCTTCACCAAGCTTCTAGCACATTCTTGTGTATGCAAGTCTCTAGATAATAGTATCTTGTAGAGACTTCTAGAGAGATAGAGAAATTTCTAGAGAAGGTTCTAGAAATTTCTAGAGAGTAAGAGAAATCTCTAGAATGCTCTAGAGAGAAGCTTCTAGAGAGACTTATAGAAAATTCTAGAAATCTCTAGATAGAGAAAGAAATTTCTAGAAAGCTCTAGAAGATTCTAGAGAGAGAGAGGCGGTGCTTGATTTTTAACAATTATATCATATAATTTGAGTTGAGGGGTTCTTAATGTGAGTGCATAGGATCCTTTCACACGCTATACCCACTTGCCATGAGTCATGACGTTAAATTCAACATGTCCACGAAATTAAGTTAATTAGAATGTTAGGTGAATGTAATCGCATCTATCCCCTGCACAGAGCAAGCTGTATATAACCATTCAAAGAGAGCGTAAATTCTTGTAAAGTTTGAAGTAACATTCAAAGCTCCCACTGATCTTCTTTCTGGTGAAGAAGAATATATGGCCGAGTCTGTTGTCTCTGGTGTGGTGTCAAGGCTTGGTGACTTGCTCTTACAAGAAGCAAAATACTTGTACGGTGTGAGTAACCAAGTTTGGCTGCTACAAATTGAGCTGATAGTGATCCAAGGCTTTTTAAAGGATGCAGATGCGAGGCAGAATGAATCAGCGCTTGTAAGGCAGTGGGTTGCTCAAATAAGAGATGTTGCTTATGATGCAGAAGATATCATTGGGACGTATGCCCTCAAAGTTGCATCCAGAAGTGGAGGAGGCATACAAAAGGTTCTCAAGAGGTATGTTTGCATCTTGGATGAAGGAATTACAGTCCACAAGCTTGGGTCAGAGATTGCAGATATCATGACGAAAATTTCTAATTTGGAAAGGATTTTTCAAGTCTATGGCATAGAATCATCAATTAGACGAGGACGCGACCTGAGTGCTTTGAATGAGAGGCAACAAGAGCAAAGGCAAACTTTTTCTCATCTTGGGCATGACGTTGTTGGGTTTGAAGATGATCTGAATAAATTGGTGGAGTTTTTACTGAAAGAAGAGGAAGGCGATAGAGTTAACGTTGCATCCATATGGGGTATGGGTGGTCTGGGAAAGACCACTCTTGCTAAGATGGTTTATAACCACGATAAAGTCAAGCAGCACTTTAACTGCCGTGCTTGGGTATTTATCTCTCAACAATGTCAAAGAAGAAATGTTTGGGAAGGAATTCTGTTTAGCCTTCTCTCTCCATCTGAAATGGAAAGGGATAAAATTCGAAAGAAGACAGATGAAGAGATCGTTGAGAAACTTCTTCAAGTTCAGCGCGAGAGAAAGTGTTTGGTGATTGTTGATGATATTTGGAGTACTGAGCATTGGGACATTCTATGTAAAGCCTTCCCAGTGAAGGACACTGGCAGCAAAATATTGCTTACCACTCGTCATAGAGATGTGGCTTTGCGTGCAGATCCGAGAGGTTTCCTTCACAATCTGCAGATTTTAAATGATCAAAAAAGCTGGGAATTGCTGGAGAAGATAGCAATATCTTGGAGAGAAGGTACAATTAATATCTACTTTACTCTCTTAATTTTTCTTTTTTGGTAATTAATTTGAAGAAAAAGAACAGTAAACGAAGGTATTACAACTTACAAGCATAAAACATATTTACTATGAAATGACAACTATTCCCGTGTAAAACACAATTAATTAATAAAAACAATTTAAACGACAAAATTAATAATAACTTTTAAATAATAAATTTATCTAGATCTGAATTTTTATTTGTTAGATATTAGAGGAAAAGATAAATATCACTATATGTGTAAATGTGTCTAACTATTGGTTGTGGTGAGCTTAATTTTATTTTAAAATAGAAGGTATGGTTTTTTCAAGTTATAACTTTACTTTTATTATAATAAACAAAATAAAATGATGAAAATAGGCCAATCCAAACACACACGCTTACAAGTATACGGATTGGTGAATGTGAATGTACATACTTAATCCAAAATTTTCAACCAAATGTTACCTCACGGAAAAAAGAAGGTATTATTTCGATATGTTTTGGTATAGTTAACTAACATTTCATTACACAAAAAGATAAAAGTTTAATATGAATAATAAAATATATATTTCTCTTAATTTTTTGACCAAGCGTGCTTTAAATGCTAGTTATATAATTCTATATTATCTAAAATCATTTTGTCAAAAAAAATATTTTTATCAATAGATGAATTCATGCATATAGAGTCATAGACTTTTTTTTTTTTTTTTTTGAATTGATAATAGAAATATACACACTTACACTAAACTAATTTTGTATAAGTGGAGGATCGAACTCACGTCCTTTAAGGATGGAGATTAAGGAAGGGGGCTGCACCATTAAGCCAAATGCCTCGTGGGCATAGAGTCATAGACTTATTAAAACTGATTATACAAACTTTAATTTGAATATACTATGTTTGACATTAATATATCCACTCAATTGTGACTTCATAGATTTATAAAAGCGGAAAATTCTATGGTTAAAAGGTATAAATCAAGTATGAACACTTTTAGAGGGTCATTGCCTCTCTAGGTCTCATTATACGTATATAGCTTATTACCGTAGGACTAAAAAAGAAAAGGGTTTATACAAGTTTTGCCACACCGAAAATTTCACATAAAATTTAACTCTTACATAGAGTTGTCACTCGCCTACACACACACAAAATAACAAATTCGTGGGGGGTGGGTGAGTGTATGAAAATATTTTTGAAATTTTCGATGTCTGTAGATTTATTGTGATACAATTAACAAATGACCAAAACTAGATTTCACATTTAAACTTGTTGGATATATATATATATATATATTATTTGTGAGTTTGAAAACAAACATTAACAGAAAATGTAAACTTTGTTACTGCATAATTTAAATAAAAGTAACAAATAGACTTATAGATTAGACGAAAATAGATTGGAAAAAACATATATATCCTTAAGACATATTTTGACTCTCACAATGGTTCTTATTGTTGGGAAATTTAGACTCTGACTTGATTAATTTTAACCAATTAAACCCAAATTGAATTAATTAATTAATTATGGATTCAAAATTCGTTTGTCCTCATAGTTAGTCAAACCCATTTCTTCACAAAACTAGCACTACACCAGCTAATGATAATTCTAGAAATTGACACTCGTATTAGTTAGTTAGTACAAAAAACTTGGATAGTTTAAAATATAGCCAAAGAATGAAAAGAACTAGTAATTCAAAAAAAAAAAAAAAAAACAACAACAACAACAACTTTTGAATTAAGTGTAGTTGCATTTGGTTTTTTGATTGAGTAGTTGCATTTGTTGTTGTTCAAGAAGAAATTATATTATTTTGTTTGTTGTTGGCTTTGCAGACTCTATAATCAAAAATAATTTGAAATCGTTGGGGAATGAAATGTTAAAATGTTGTGGGGGTTTACCGTTGGCCATAACTATACTTGGAGGTCTTTTAGCGGCAAAGCATACACAGGAAGAATGGGACGATGTGCATAGACATGTGAAATCATACCTTAATGTACAAGAAGGCTTACAATTTAACATGGACAAGGTGTTAGCTTTAAGTTATAATGAGTTACCTTGCTACTTGAAACCATGCTTTTTATATTTAGGCCATTTCCCAGAGGATTTTGAGATATCAACAAAGGAATTGGTTCGAATGTGGATGGCAGAAGGTTTTATACAAAAAATTCAGCATGAAAGAGGTAGAGAGGATACAATGGAGGATGTTGGAGAACGATATTTATGGGGGCTAGTGCAGAGGTGCATGGTTCTGGTGGGGAAAATCAGCTCACTTGGAAGGATCAAAACTTGTCGAATCCATGATCTTATGCGAGACTTTTGCATATCAAAAGCCCAAGAGGAAAATTTTCTCCAAATCACCAATATTTGTTCCATGGAAGTGAGTGAAGTGCATATTGGTAAAATTCGAAGACTTGCTATCAATGTAGAATCAAATGATTATTACCTCAAGGAACATCCTTACCTCAGGTCTCTTCTCTTCTTTGGGCGGTCTGATTTGTTATTTAAAGAATCTCGTTTCAAGAATTTTAGATCGCTTAGAGTCTTAAATTTGAAAAATGATTACTACATAAAGTTACCAAAAGACATTGGATGTCTCATCCACTTGAGATTTTTGTCTCTAAAAGGTAGCAATGTAAATAACATGCCATCATCCCTGGGCAACTTGAGGTGTTTGCATACACTAGATTTGCGGTGCTGGAATGAGTATGTGAGAGTGCCAAATGTGTTTAAGAAGATGGAACAGTTGAGGCATCTATATCTACCCTATACTTATAGGATAAGTGAGAAGTTGGAACTTGGTAATCTTTGTTATTTGCAAACACTGGTGAATGTTTGGCCCAAAAAGATCCGACTGCCCACAAGTTTCACATTCAACCGTCTTCGGGTTCTTAAAGTGTTTGATTGGGGCCAACATATACCACCACTATTTAAGGTGAGGTCTTATTTTGTAGGGAGCCCAGATATAATACAAATAGTATCAAGCTGTCCTCATATATATAACCTGCATCTACGAGGTATAAAGAAGCTTCCAAAAGTGCACCAATTCTCTTCAAATCTTGCCAAGTTGACCTTAGCGTGGACTTTTCTTAAGGAAGACCCAATGGCAACATTAGAGAAGTTGCCCAACTTAAAAATCCTTTGCCTTCTTAGGAATGTATTCGTAGGGAAGAATATGGTTTGTTCTGAAAGAGGATTTCCTCAACTTCAATGTCTTGTCCTTAAAGAATTGCATCATTTAGAGGAGTGGAGGGTGAAGGAAGGAGCCATGCCCAGTCTCTGCCGTTTGCAAATCAAATGTTGCCACAAATTGAAGACGATTCCAGATGGATTGAGGTTCATCACAACCCTCCAGGAATTGGAGATCACAGACATGCCAAAGACATTCCAAGATAGAGTTGACAAAGGTGGAGAGGATTTCTGCAAAGTCCAACACGTGCCTTCCCTTGTATTTCAACACTATGACTGATTCGAGCGAGGAGCTATGACAACTGCCCTCGTGGATGGGGAAGGAAGAGATGGAGAATGATAATCATCAATAGCTAACAAGGTATAGTAGCGCTGAATTCTTCTTGCACTTGCATATTTGAAAATTAGAATGAAGGTAATTCTTCATTTGATTAGAATTAACCCAAAATCTATCTGCCCATTATATTACAAGCAATTTCAATTCTTTTCCACTTCATCTTGTGGTGGACTCTTCATTTTTTCCACTCATATTCATAAATTAAGCAATGAGTTTTTATTAACAGTTTCTTTTTCTTCTTTTTCTCCGCTTTTTTGGGGGTCTTTCTACTTTTTATTTTCATTTCTACAGCATAAATATATTGGTTCATGGCTTAAATATAGATCTAAATCATTTTAGTTGGGGCTCTCCCTCATCATCTCCTTTTTTTTTTTTTTTTTTGGCAGGTG
>BKZX01026549.1:9331-21127 GCA_014362285.1 Fagus crenata
TAGAAAGTCTCATAAAATGCAACAGTTGTAAGCTACAGATAGTTGGATTATTGAACTTTCAGACAACTATTTGAAAGTACCAAGGCAGTCATTTGCAATCTTTTCCCTAATTTATTAAAAAAAATTATTTCCTTGCAACTACATCACTCTATCTGGTTTATTAGGATAGAATCAAGTCATATTATGTTTCAAAATGTTTTTCAGAGAGTTACTGGTGTTGAATAATAGTATGAGCCTATGTGATATTAAAGTATTATTGTTATTAAATAATTTGTTTGGTCCAACCAATGAATTGGTACATTAGGATTCATTTACTACAATTGAAGTTTTGTTTTGTTATGTGGATTTTTTTTTTTCTTTCCAAATGTTAATTGGGCAATATGATTTTTGTTCAAAATAGGTGGTTGGAGTGGTAGCAGTATTGGAGGTTATGTAAAAGGCAAGAGAACAAGACTTCTATTGAATTATTTTCTCAATTGGAAATAGACATGAAAATGATATATTTAAAGGAAAGAGTGTTGTCCCTTGGCAAATAACAGCTATAATAGAAAACATCTGACGCTTGCTGGCTTTGGGAATGCAGACATTTATATGTTGTACATAGAAGAAAGGTGCTACTAGAAGCTCCCTAGCAGCTTCTGTCAAAGTTTTATATGCATTTTTTTTTACCTGTAATACTTACTATAGTGGTTAATAGTTTTTTTTTTTTTTTTTGGTACGCTGTTAATCCCAATACTCTTCTCAAATGTGTGATTTCTTTACCACTAACCAAAAAATTAATGTAAATTTCCTATAATATAAATATGAGATATCTTATAGAAAATTTCCATGACTCTTAACTTCTTGAAATCGATTTATTCATTATAATGGAGATTTTATTTTTTCAGTTTTTTTATTTTTTCTTATTAACATTCAATCAAAACTATATATGTATTATACCTTATCACAAAATTTTCCCGTGCATCACACGGGTTTACAACTAGTATACATAAAAACTCAAAACATCTAAGATTAGTTCTAGATACAAATATATTTGCTCCTTCATGCTGAGACTCTTGGCTGCACTATAGAATATTCCTGCAATCTGAGAAATCCACTTTGTTCAGTAAGGGAGGCGTGACATAAAGATTTAACAGTATGCATGAATGCATGATAAACAGAATAATCTTTGTGGATATGACTTACGTATAAACAATTCATGCTAAAATGATTTCATGGGTTTCTTGAACATATATGTTTCATACTGATGAACATAATATCTGATAACTTATAAGGCATAATATAACTATTGAAATTTGAACATATAACATGATTCCTTTATATGTAAATAAAACATATTCCCTTAAAGTGTTCTGAAGAGAAAACTTATCTCATACCATTGCATAATATAGCAAAAACTATATGGAACATGTAACTGTACTATATCTTTAAGACTTTGCCCCTCATGACCTTACTGGTGCCATGTCTACAGGAAAACTATCCCCTCGTGGCCTGGGTTGCTAGTTTACAAAGATCCGAAGATCCCTCGTGGCCTTACTTGTTGTCGGTCTACAGGGAATAAAATCCCTCGTGGCCTTTCTGCTGCCATTTCTTTAGGGCATACAATCCCCTTGTGGCCTTGGGTTATCAGTCTACAGGGCATCACACTCAAAACTGTTTTAGGTGTTTGTAAAACATATCATGCTTGTTTATTTTTCAATCTCTCTCTTGCCTTACTAAGCCAAAATTCATAGCATATCCACAGCTTGCTTCTAAAATCTGTCTTAACTGTACCAATTCAAAACTATTTCTAAATTAATGCACGTTTTCTTTATAAACAAGTATCAAACTGAGTTTACTGAAAGCATTGATAAAACATATATAGATATATTCTTAAAACATGTACTATTAAATTTTCATGGCACATTCCCTTACCTCAATCCAAAAGCCGGATTCCAAGAGTCTCAAGCAGATCGCTTCACCTATCCTCCCTTGATTATCCTAAATCAAGTATAGGAGTTAAGTTAACTTTAACTTAATCTTAGTTTCAACTCAATGCCAACCTTAGCTCATAATAGGCTAATCAACACTTATGACCATAATTCGCTTAATTTAACTTAACAAATCTTTACTAAGCCCTTACTAAACCCTAAACAACATGTTGAAGGCATCCAAGACTAACCAACCTCATAATTACAATACAAAATACAACATATTTCAAGCAATCACACATTGTTTCTAAGGCACTAATGCACCTAATGCAGAAACCGTAGTTATATGGCTCATAACTTTCTTTATAAAACCAAACAGTGAAATCAATGCATAATAAAATTCACCTAGACAATACACATGCAATTGGCCTTGCACATAAAATATCAACTCAAATAAAGCATCCAATTGCAAGAGTAAATTTGTCAAAGTCTCATTCTTTCAAGAAATAAAGGTTATGTCCCGCTACAGGGCAGTCCATTTGAACAGTGAATTTAACTATCCATTCACTATCCAATTTCCTTGATATTTCATTTACTTGTTCTATTATATGTCTAGTACATTATTGAGAAATTACAGCTCTATTTGAGTTTTATACAAAATTATAAAATTCAACCAAGACAGAAGACTCAAATCTGCCAACACAGTTTTGAAGATAACTTTAAATCAGTACCCACAATTCCTTATTTACTAAAATTGCATGGGGTTAATTCCATAAATAACATATGCATCCTAGGGTTCCAGAAACATACTCCAATCACTTAAATTCCAAGTATTGGATTTACTATGAAATTTCTAACTGACAAACACAGAATCTGTCAAATTGACAGATTTGGTACAGTTTTCTTGTAAAATAACAAATAATTATCAAAACTCAATATTTTTCTATGAAATTTCATATACATAACCTAGACATATGATAGATTACCCTAAAGAAAACTTTTTCCTCATTCCTATTTTAGAAAAGTCCCAGAATTTCGTGCAACTTTCTGTTCACTACAAGAAGCAGAGACAGGTTGCATTTTCCTCTAGAAACTTAAAACCCATCAACCATTAGCCAACAATCCTCCTAAATCCAACACATGCAGTACCAAATCAAGTCAAACATCAATGTAATCTATCACACAGAACATACAAGCCATATAAATCCACATATAACAACAATTCCATCATCAATTGTAAGAAATCAACATGGAATCACCAAACCTCATGCTCAATCTAAAATTCCAGCAACTACCACATCAAATCCCACATGCATGTCCATAAAAATTCATTTTCCTTAACCCAAAATCATATTTCTACAAACCTATAACCTCAAAGTGTAAGAATCATGAAGATCAACCAACAATTTTAACTATTCCCATTTCAAAACTTGACTAAAATCATAAACCCTTACCTAGCTTATGATTTCTTGAAGGAGGAGGGCTAGACTCTTTCTCTAACTTGAATTGTGGAGGAAGATGAGAGGAAACAAAGATCCCTAGCTGCTGGACCCGTGGAGTGCAAGAGGGAGAAGAGAGCTTGAGTTCTCTCTTTTGTTTTGTCTATGCTAGAGAATGAGAAAAAATCAAATGGTGAGGTGGGACTTGGATGGCCAGCCACTAAAGGGGGGTATTTTGAGTGGATTCCATGTGTCCTCATGCATGGGAAGGTAGATTTAGGGTGGAGACAAGTGGCCAATTCCCATTGGACACCAAACTTATGTGTGCAATGACCCTTTTGCCCTTATGTTTACTATCAATTACATAGTTTAAGGTTTATCTATAATAAAACTATAGGTATCTATGATATTGTACTTACATTAATATTATTTTATTGTTACTAACATTAATCATGTAGCATCACTATATTTTTCTATTTCACTTTGACTATTACATAGTCACTTGATATATCTATTAGCAATACTAATGCATCTAAGTTAACGTAGTGTGGTAATTATCCAATTTAAATTAACTTACTATAAAAATTTATTAAATCTATAATCCTTTGGTGACTTAGTACTAATATAATTAATCTAAAATGTTTAAGAGTGCGGCGCATCACATTTTTCCTTTTTTTTTTTTTTTTTTTTAATTTTCCCCTCCTCACTCAATTATTGTCCTACCATTTCAAAACTTTTCGCCCCTATTTATTTTCAGTCCTATGATCCATAATTATCAACTCATTAATGCACAACTTATAAATGGAATTTAGAATTTCAAACATCCAATCACTGACTAAATTATGACTCTCTTTGTCCTCTCTCTCCAAGTGAAAGGCCACCCAACTAAATGGCAATAAATGCTAATATGTTGATTGGTGTTAGGTGATTTGCAAATTTAGTAACAAGGCATGTTTATGTGATTTGCATTGATATAGCCAAATCAACCATACTTCTTATTTGAGTTTGAGCTGTGAAGAAAAATATGTTGATGGTGTTAGGTCCATGAATTTAGAATTGTCAATCTAGTGTCAAAAGTGTAACTGTAATTCAGTCATGTAAGTCTTAGAATGTTTAAAATCATGTACTTAAAGATCAAAATGAAGACTCAAGAGAAGTGCAAGGTTCAGTCAGCTCAACTGCAACATTGATAGGTCCTGATCCAACGAGGGTTTTGAAAGCTCAGTTGTAGTCCACCGATTAAGCCTCGGGATCCAAAGATCCCATTTAACGCCCACGAACGAATAAAAGACTTAGGATTCGTTCCCTAGTGATCATGCACGCATAAAGTGATCTAAGGATGATCACATAGAGAGACAACACTCACTTTTAAGGTTTTGGCTACGTTCTATAAGCCTAGGATTTTGTAACCAAGCCAATTACCTTCATCACCACTACATGAGAGTTTGGTGATCTATCGAAGGCACTGCAAAGGAATCAACAACATCAAGGTTGTTGATCAAAACTTCAAGGCAATCCTTGGAGTCGCAAACGCATTGGTTCGTGTGGAAGAACAAATTGCTTGAAGAGTATAACCGGGTTGAAGCTACATGGAGTTATGTAAGTAAGTTACTACTGGAGGTAGAAACTATAGAAATTAGGATCCCAGAGGGTTTTTCCCATTTGGGTTTTCCCTTTGTAACCAAATAGTTGTCTTTTACTCTTTAGCATTCTAATTAATTGTTATTTTGGTTATATGCTAAATTGATCCAAACTGAATCTGATTCCATAATTCATTAATTAATTGATTCGGTAATTTAGGTTAAAAGTAAATAAGCCAAGGTCTAAATTTCCAACATTGAAAAATACATCTTATTTGGTTGAAAATATTACAATTGCATATGAAATTAGATAGTTATTTTCCAAGCATACAATCAATAGATTTAAACAAAAATACAAGTTTGAAGGAAATTATTTCAAGTTACTCATACACATATAAATATAGATATTTGATGACATAAGAACCACGAAGAATACTCCTTAATAAACCATAAGCATGTTTATCTGGCATGACAGAAGATTCTTTCCATCCATTGTAAAACTTTATAAGCCTGCAATTAGTCATGAATAGAAAATAACATAAAGAGGAAATGGTCAAAGTAAGTAAAGAACATAATACCAAACATTAAGAAGGTAAAAAGTTTGATTTTTGACCTTCCATATAGCCAAGCATGTTGCGCTAAATCCTAGCGCCAATGAGAATGTCCTTGACCAAATATAGCTCAGAGATGGCCCTGCTAATGTCCCATCGTTCTTGTGGCAACTCCACAGAGCATGCCACTCCGACATTGATCATAGATATCAAACACTCCTCTGTTCTATTTGTAGGGCTACGATTGTGATTACCAATCACTTCATCAATATTGTTTAAAAGTTTTGGGTCAACAACCTCCATTACACGGTTAGGCAAGGCACTGCCAGCATAGTTATGAAGGTTAAGGCCTCCCTCAAACACACTATTTGTGGGTCTCTTTCCTGTTATCATCTCTAACAATAAGATTCCATAGCTGTAGACATCACCTTTGGTTGATACCTCATTTCCCAGACCGTACTCTGCCATTAAGAATATTTGATATAGATAATATAGTCACATTCAATTTAGAAGCTCAAAAATCATGGTAAATGTGGGAAAGCATGTATTAATGATTAAAAGTTTTTAGTAAATTGTTGTTACCTGGAGGAGTATACCCAATTGTTCCTCTTATACCAATTGAGCTTTTCTGCTCCGGATTTGTAAGTTCTAAAAGAAATTTTGCGAGCCCAAAATCTCCAACATGAGCAATCATATCACAGTCAAAAAGAATGTTGCTTGGCTTTAGATCACAGTGAACAACTGGCATTGGGCAATGGTGATGTAGGTAATCGAGTGCACAAGCAACATCAATGGCAATGTTTGTTCTTTGGAGCAGGCTCAAATTTCGTATCTCTATGTGCCCATTATCTGTTTCCAAATCCATATGTAACCAATTTTCCAGACTTCCATTGGGCATGAACTCGTAAACTAGAGCCTTAAAATCATTGCCATGAAAATCCACACTTGAACAGGAGGTTATGATCTTCACAAGATTTCGATGACGAATATTTTTCAAGGCTTCACACTCAGAGATGAAGCTCTTAGAAGCGCCTTGTCGTTGAAGATTAAGTACCTTGATTGCAACAATTGATCCTTCCTCACTAAGGATGCCTTTATACACTGAGCCAAAACTACCCACACCAATCAAATTTGATGAAGAGAACCCATCGGTTGCTTTAAGGAGCATTTGGTAAGACACTCTCAAAAGCGATTGTCGAAAGGAAGATCCTGAAGAGTTATCTTTTCTTCTATTTTTCTGCCAATAAAATAAGATATATGAGACTGTGGATACTACCAGAAGCACACAGGCTATTGAGATTACCATTGTGAGTGTAAGAGACCACTTCCTTTTCTTGGATTCTTTTGTTAAGCACTTAGGCAACTTTAGTTCTGATACGCCCCCACAAAGCCTACTATTTCCAACAACTGATATTGCACTAGCATTTGCAAAAACTCCTTTTATTGGAACCTCACCTTGAAAATTATTGAAGGATAAATTCAACTTCGTCAAGGAGAGTTTCTCTAGGAAATTTGGAATTTGACCAGACAAGTTGTTCCGAGAAAGATCCATGAATTGAATACCTCTTGAAGAACTCAAGGATGACGGAATTGCTCCCCAAAAGAAATTGTCCTCCATGTAAAGGTAGACAAGGCTAGTGCAAGAGCTTAGGCTGTTTGGAATTTCACCAGACAACTTGTTCTCAGATAAGTCCAATTCTACTAAATGGACAAGATTGCTGACCTCTGATGGTAGCGATCCAACAAAAAAGTTTTTAGCTAAATTAAGTGAAATTGACAACTTTGAAATTGCAAAGAGTTGCTTTGGTATGGTTCCATTGAGATTGTTTTGAGATAGATCTAACAACAACAAATTTTGGCAATTTCCTATACTTGATGGGATAGTTCCTTGCAATTTGTTATTTTCTAAGTTCAGTTCATTTATCAAGGATAGGTTTCCTAGGGTAATTGGTAACCTTCCTGAGAGTCTGTTGTCACTTAAATATAATCCCTGTAATTTTTGAAGATTACCAATATCACTTGGGATTGCCCCTGTGAATTTGTTAGTATCCATGATCAAGGTGGTCAAGTTGACCAAATTAACTATCCCAGAAGGAATTTTTCCAAAAATAAGATTTTGGCCAATTGAAAAACCCGTAAGCTGGGTTGAATGATTTCCCAAAACAGTAGGCAACATACCTTTGAACTGATTCACACTGAGATCCAGTATTTGCAAACTGCTACAATTGGCTAGAGACCGAAAGAAATCCATTTCATCAGCATCTCCACTTCCTAAATTATTTTGCTTCATAAATAACCACTCCAAATGTTGTAAGCCTCCAAAATTGACTGATAGTTTTCCTGTAAAATTGTTCGCCCAAACTTCTAAGCGTTGTAGCTCTGAAGCATTAGCTAATGAGATTGGAAGAGATCCGGTAAATTGGTTTTCAGATAATTGAAGCCACTGAATATGAGGAAGGGTGAGGAATAAGTCTGTAGGAAGACTTCCACTAAGCTCATTACCGGCCAATGAAAAAGTAGTAATAGACGAAAGATTATATAAAGATGGAGGGATCAAACCAGAGAGTTTATTTGCACCCAGTGCAAGATATGTTAAGCTTTTTAGTTGACCCAAGGCATCAGGAATGTGTCCTCCCAACACATTATCGGCAACAGCTAAATATTGTAGAGAGCTAAGGTTCCCAATGAAAGGTGGTATTCCTCCCCTCAGATTGTTATGGCTAAGCCGGAGATGCTCCAACTTTGACAAAGAAGCAAGCTCCACTGGGATTGACCCTGAAAGGTTATTTTTACGTAATTGAAGGAATTTGAGGTTGGAGCAATAGGAAAGGCTTGCAGGAATTTCCCCTTCCAAGGAGTTATTATTCAGCTTCAATGCTCGCAACCTGAATAGACGACCAACTTCATCAGGGATTTTGCCTCCAACGGTGTTGTTCTGGAGCACAATTTCCCTAATGAAGCTGAGGTTGCCTATGTATGAAGACAAGGAACCCACCAAACCTCTGGACTGAAGATCTAATACAGTGACTCTTCTATGCTTGTGGCCGCATGTAACACCTTCCCACTCGCAGAAATGAAAGGAATCATTCCACGAGCTAAAAACGTTTGTAGGGTCATCTGTTATCTTTGTCTTGAAGGCCAACAAAGCCTGATGATCCGTCTCATTCCCAACAGACAAAATAGCAAGAGCTTTTACATGCAACAATACAATGAAAAAGAGGAGGATGGCTTGGAAGTGAATTGAGCATAATAGTCTCAGACTCATTGCTGAAAGTGAAGAAGATCCTCTTCCTTGCCTTTGTATTTCCAATGTACAAAATTTGTGTTGTGCTTGACAAACTAAGGCGTCTATATATTTAGTGGAAACCGTAAAATGTCGCTGCACGAGGGCAGGCTGTTTTGATTATGACAAAATTGGCGTCTATTCTACAAAATAAGGCGATCGATGTATTTGAATTTTTTTGTGTGAATATGAGTGTTTCCTTGTGACCACATACCAAAACAAAATGGGGATAAGATAAGCTTGGACTACATTTATGAAGACCACCGAAGTAGTTTAGACGTTGCGTTTCCTTGTGACCACATACCATTTCCACTTTCTGCACTAATGTTCGTGGTATACCACCGAAGCTCTGTTTTGTTTAGACATGCACTAATGTCCTCGTCTGCACTAATGTCCTTATCGGTGGTATGTGGTCTGCACTAATGTCCTTATCGTGGTATACCACCGAAGCTCTGTTTTGTTTAGACATGCACTAATGTCCTTGTCTGCACTAATGTCCTTATCGGTGGTATGTGGTCTGCACTAATGTCCTTGTCTGCACTAATGTCCCTATCGTGGTATACTGTTTTGTTTTTTAGGTCTTGGAGTAGTCTGCACTAATGTCCTTATCGTTTTTTTTTTAATTTTTTTATTTAGCTTATATTGTTTACATACAGTTTTTTAAAGGAGTGATGTTAAGTCATCAGATTTATTTAGACATGAAAGAATAGTCAGAAGCTCAAAAAATTGTTTTTTTTTTTTTATAATAAATAAAAAATTGGCTTTAATTTCTCTGTTATGTCAAATGTGAAAGGCTTTCTGAAACTTATGTCAAGCAAGCCATAACCCGTTGTTGGTATGCTATATATTTAATGTTTTTGAACTTGACATTATTTTTGAAGGGTCAAACCATATCAAGGGTTTTTACTTCATATACAAAAGCTGCAATGTTTGCATTGAAATTTCAAGTTTCCTATGTCACGACGTTCACTGTATCAACAAAGATACGTTCTCTAGTCATTTCCTACAAAGAAGAGAGTTGAATAAGAATAAACTGAACTCAGCTATATCTATGTGCAATTATATAGACTATATTTAAATCTTAGCTCTTGTTTACATCCCTTTCTTTCACTTTGAATTTGACTCACTTTCCCATGAAGTCAATTTAATGCTAGTCACAACTCACAACTAATTTCATTTTTGGTATTATTGGGAAATTTCTGCAGTCATTTCTTACAAAGAAGTGAGTTGAATAAGAACAAACTGAACTCAACTCTTGTTTGCATCCCTTTCTTTGTCTTTGAATTTGACTCATTATACAAAGCTTTGGCATAATTAAGCTGGAATAGTTAAATGTTTGATTCAAAATTTCTGTATCTATCTGTTGGGCACCCACCCACCATACTACAAAGGCTTGGACTAAATTTATGAAGACCATGGTGAGGTAGCTTCTTTAGACTTTCTAGCAGCACTCGTGAAGTAAGGCTGGCCATTTCAATTTTTTGATGACACCATGATACTCTCTTCTATTTGAAATAAAACCTATGGATTTATTTAGACATTGAAAATAAGTCTGCAGCTCAAAAAAAAAAAAAAACTTGGCTTTAATATCTCTATTATATTGTCAAATGTGAAAGATTTAAGATTGCAATATTTGCATTGAAATTTCAAGTTTCTTATATTATGATGTTCAATGTATCAACCAAGATAAAATACTCTTACCAAAGTGAATATGTAACTTTGAAAGATTTAAGACTGATGCTTTTACGGATTCAATGGGTTGGGATCCCAATTATGAGTCAAACCCCATTGTTTACATTTAGAAAAAACTCGAACAAATAAATCAACCTACAGAAAACGAAAAGCTTGTCACTCACTATTCCCTTCCGTGTGGAAAAACTTACACCTACCAGGTGGAAAAACTTTCACTCACTATTCCCTGCCATGTGGGAAAACTTGTCACTCACTATTCCTTAGCTACCGTGTGGAAAAACTTTCACTCACTAGTCCCTACCGTGTGGAAAATCTTGTCACTCACTATTCCCTACCGTGTGGAAAAACTTCCACTCACTATTCCCTACCGCAGTACCATGTGGAAAAACTTAATTTAAACGACTTTTTATGTTAACCAGACCATTCTATGGTTTCCTCTACTTTGTAAACTCTTCCAATTGACTTCACAGGTTCTCACTGATAATTAATGGGTTAGTCAAAAACTATCTTCTTGTCAATCTGTGAGGCTCTTAGCATGAAGAAGAAGAGGAGGAAGAACAAAGAAAATCGAGAGAGACAAAGCGGAGGGAGTGATTTTTAACTTTTAGCTGGAGAGAGAGTGTTAAAAAGAAGAATAAAAAGAAATTGAAAATAATAATTTTAAAAAGACTTTTTATTTTATTTTTATATGAAAAAGACTTTTTATTAAACATTATTGTCAAGTGAATTTTTTATTAAAAAGGAAATGGAATTGTAACCGAAATTAAACGGAATGATTAATTTGAGTATTTTTAGAAGCTTAGAGGCTTTTAATTTTAAATTATAAGTACAAAATGCCTATTTGATTTTAATCCAAAGTTGAGGAGTGTTTTTGTATTTTTCCTTAAATATTTTAGTCAGAAGAATGTTCAACATATAATGAGATAATATATATGATTGTCAACCTTCGTGATTAATGCTATACCATCATGGATTGAATATTTGCCTAGTAAAGATACAAATTTTTGTCTACCATGCTTTCCCTTTAGTGAGTCATTTGGAATTCAGTGGTATCATCAATAATGCATTCACTCTTGACGAATTGGAAGAAAGTTAGAAATGAAAAAATTGTACTTTTTTCAATCATTTAGGAAATGATCTAACTTTCTTCGTAAAAATATTGATGAGAAATCATGTGAGTACTTGATGACATTCATCTTGTTTCATCCAATAAAGTGCTTATAAAAAGAATTCAGGGATTGATGATGGATGAGATCTTTTACTTTTCATTATGAAATCATATTTTCAAAGGCACACAACATAGAAAAAATAAATATTTGTTCGTAGGTAAACAAATTTTAT
>BKZX01026558.1:0-28371 GCA_014362285.1 Fagus crenata
TGCTATTAGGTTCTACTTTTAGTTGATCTTGAGCACTTTTCCATGCATCCATACTTCTACCAAACAATAAAGAACCTAAAACTTTTAGAGCTAAAGGAAGGCCGTTAGTGTAATTAACAAAATCTTTAGACAAATCCACGTAATTTTCTTCAGGATGGGGTTTCTTGAAAGCTCTCCAACTAAAAAGCTCCAAAGCTTCATCATTATTCAACCCCTTAGTTGTAAACAGATCATCCACTCCATGTCCTCTCAACAAATGACTATCTCTACTTGTTATAATGATTCTACTCCCGACACCAAACCAATCATGTTGCCCTACTAGTGCTTCTAGTTGTTTCTCTTCATCCACATCATCAATAACAATAAGAACCTTTTTATTGCGAAGCCTGTTCCTTAGAAGATCAATCCCCCCACAAAGATCCCATATATTTATTTCTTTTTCCACGAGGATCTTACAAAGAAGTTGTTTCTGTAAAGAAACTAGACCTTGATTTTTAGTTTCTTCTCTAACATTATCAATGAAGCTGCTAGCTTCAAAATTACTAGAAATTCTTTTATAAATTTCTTGTGCAAGGGTTGTTTTACCCGATCCACCCATCCCACAAATCCCAACAAAGCGGACACCACCCAACCTTTCACCCAAATATAAATGCAACATTTCCTCCACACGGGAGGCTATTCCAACAAGGTCTTTGGAAGCACTTGAAAATTTACAATTCAACTCACTAAATATCCTTCCAAGGATTTCTTGGATAACTATTGATTCATGCCTGCAAAGAAGATAGCAGAATAATATTTTTGATGAGACAGAGCTAGCCACATTTAAAGACAAAACATTAAGCGTAAGTACAATCTTAGCTTCCTTAAGTAGCAAAGTGATATTCTAAAAGTGTATAATATGGCATATTATATGGTCTAGTTGAGAACCATGTGTTTTCTAGTTTAATGAGTTGTGAGTGTGCCTAATTTTATTAACTATTAAGTCCTCCATATTGGGTATTTCAGTAATTGATTACCATGCCTGAAACTATGTAAAGGTTCTTCAATGAAAGCCCAATTTGAGCTGATAATTTCCAAAGTTTGTAATATACATACAGGGGACAAACTGAAATTTTCTTGGGTTTGATTGGACTAGAAAAGGTAAATTAAAGGACAAATGACGTATTATACCTTTTAAGTTTGGTCAAGGTTCAATTCAGTCTTTTAAATTTTGACTTTTCAATTCAGTCCTCTAATCCTCTAAGTTTAAAACTAACTGTAACAGTGAAATGACACTAGACAGAAATCCTTCATTGAAACGGAATGAAACTTAAAAGACTTAATTGAATCGCTCAAAACCTAAAAGACTAAATTGAACTTTAACCAAACTTAAAGAGTATAATTTGTAATTTGACCTAAATTAAATTTGTCATGTTAATCCATGGGAAAGTTGGCAAAGTTTTAGTGTAGAAAATTACCATATTGAATAAATTTTGAAAAAAAATGATTCTAAAAATGTTACCTACCAACTGATATCCATATAAACCTTAGGGTAACTCAACTGATCCAGTCAGGGTGTTACGTGTTTTACTGGAATTAATTGAGGTACATGTGTCTAAAAAACTCTCCCCAGACACCCAAGGTTAAAAAAAAGAAAAAAGAAAAAAAAATGTTACCTATCATGTAAATGCCATCCGGAGATATTGCCAACTTCTTTCAAGGCAGCTTTCCACTCCTGCACATCATCTATGTTAATCTTGGGATCTTTTTCATGTTTAGCAAAGGCTTCAATAAGGGTCCCTGTTTGGTTCCGTACATCAGAGGGATCCACATAGTGAAAGACGGGCAAAACTGTCAACCTATTCTCTTTCATGCATCCAACTATCTTTGCTAGTTCTTTCAAGCACCACCTTGAAGAAGCGTAGTTACTTGAGAGAACGATGATTGCATACTTGGACTCTTCTATTGCTTTCAAGAGCTCTGGAGCAATATATTCTCCTTGCTCAAGTTTCTCATCATCCCTGAAAGTAATGATGCCTTTCTGTTTCAAAGCAGTATAGAGATGGTCTGTAAAATTCTTGCGGGTGTCAACACCGCAAAAACTAAGGAAGACATCGTATTTGCAAGAAGAAGAAGAAGAAGAAGAGGAGGAGGAGGTTGTTTGAGTGGCCATGGAAGCAATTGAAATTTACTAGCTTGTAAAACAATGTACCAGAGAGTGTTGAAAACTTGGGGAAAATAGGAACAACAATAAGAGACTTATTGATGGTGATAATATGCAATTGATTTACACATAGTGAAAAAGTAGTCTAAACGAGAAATCTTCCGGGAAGCCAGCTATAAAGGCTTTGTTTTTTTTGGAAAAGACCAGCTATGAAGTTTCAGTGTATACATATAAAAATAAATAAATAAATAAAACAATGTCCTTTACTTACAATTTTTTTCGTTCTTATCAATAAAGCTGCCACTCTTTGAGGAATATATAATTATATATTCTCTTTCCCATTTTCAATGCAACTGTAATTATGATTATTCTTCAGAGTCGGTGTGCAAGTGGTGACCCCTCTTCTTCCAGGTATCTTCCTACCCAACTAGGAAAATTATTAAGTACTCCAGGAGTACATTAAATGCGTACTCCCTCTTTTCACAGAAGTAGTGGGTCCCATCATGAATTTAATTAACGAGACCCACAACTTCTATGAGAGGAGGGAGTACGCATTTAATGTACTCCCGGAATATAGTATAATTACCCACCCAACTACTAGTCCTAGACCCAATTATTAATGGGAACAAGCATATGAGAGATGCCACTAGTGTCAAAAATAGCTTTATTAAAAGTTTATATAAAATGAACCACTAGTGTGAAAAATGAGGACTACAAGTAATGTATTGGTTCAAGGGTAAATGAGCCATTTTGAATCGTGGCAAGAATCTTTCAATTATATTAGGGAGCATCTTTTTTCTGAATCGTCAAAATCATCCTCATAAGGAGTGATGATGTTGTTGCAGCACTGAGCCATAGTTTGGTTGCAGTCTTCAATATCTTGATTGAATACCAATAGAGAGAAATACGGCTTAAAAGAATCTTCTCGTCTTAATGGTACTAGAGGGCTTGGCTGCAATTCTATGTTAAAAAGAGTGTCTTGTTCAATACTCTAGTCTTAGTAGTATTTTGATTTTGTACTATGCTTTGATTCTGCAATTCATTCCAGCTCTTGTTGTAGTTGTAATGTTGAGTATTGTAGGAGTGTTGTTTTTAGGTAGACAAAATTTAAATACATGGTTATAGTTAAAAGCTTTACAATATATAAAATAGAGTTATAATTAAAAACTTTACAATATATAATACAATATATAATATAGATTGACATGGGAAAAGGACCAGGGCTTACTATTCTTTCAATTTGATGTAACAATCATTGGAGTTTTCTGCCACTATTTTGGAAATGGGCGTTAATAATGGGAAAGGGAAAATTATTGAGCCTGATTCTTCGTCTGTAGACCCACTAGCATGTATTCTGCCACTAGGTAACCTTAGTTAGTATGCAACAATCATTAGCAATTATGCATAATAAAAGATTTCAAAACGGAGGGTCCATCGTTAATTTTATGAATTAGACTATAACCTGCGTAATAAGCAGCTCTTTTTCATTATTTTTCTAAAAATATATTTCTAACAAAGCAACTTAACTAAAAAGAGGAAAAAATAATAACAATAATGAAAAGTAATAAATAAATAAGAAAGAAAAGAAAAGAAAAGTGTAAAATAGAAAATGTAAATAATTTTTCTTTGAACTTAAAAATAGAAATGATCATTTTTGTTATATCTTATCAAATGTATTATATAGATTTTTATTATATTTCATCAAATGTATTATACTAAGTCTATAAAGATAATTATCAATAACTTTCTAGTTTAGTTGCATCGATTCCTTTCAATTGGGGTTTATATCCCGGGGTTGTATTCATTTAGCAACAAAAAAAAAAACACTCACTTCATATTGTTTATGAATTTCAATCACTTTGGTAAACCTCAATTGTTCCATATAGGGACTCTAAATATTCAGAGATTTTTTTTTTAACTTACAACACTTTGATAGTATAAATAAATAATACAATTTGTCACATATTTATCCCATCTTTACCTTTTTTGACTTTCTTTTGTTTCTCTTTTCATCTTTTTTTGGACAATTTATCACTTATTAATAATCACATAAACAATATATGTGACCTTAGAAGTCAATCATATAACAAATTGGTCCACGGAGATAAAAATGAAAATGTCAACTTAAATCTAACACGTATCTCTTAGGAAAATTTAACACATAGAAAAAAAAAAAAAAAAAAAAAAAGTTAAGATATTATTCCCTCTACCCCTAATAAAAATAAAAAAATAACACAATTACCTCTTTTGGTTATCTCTAAATGATAGTCCATTGATGTCATAATTCTCAGATAATTTGAATGGTGTCTCACCAATTCTAATATGAGTGTTGGAAAATAATTTATACTTAACACTTACCCCCCAAAAATATATTAAACAAATAGTTGTCAAGTTATTTAGCATATCCAATTGTATAAAAATAAAATGATCAAGTCAAACTATATTTTATATACAATTAAATAGTATTAGAAATTGTATAAAAAAAATTTGGTTGCAAAAATAGAGGACTTCAACTTAACTAAACAAAAATACTTCGAATATATCCAATTGTATTTAAAAAAAAAAAAAATCAAGTCAAACTAAATTTTATATGTAGTTAAATAGTTTTAGAAATTGCAAAAATAAAAAAAAATAAAAAAAACATTTTTGGTTACAAAAAATAGAGGACTACAACTTAACCAAGCTAAAATACTTCGAATGTAAAATATACATATTGCATATTGCGTAGAAAAACTCATCCTAACCATATCCTCCACTCTCTTCAAGACGAACTCGGCTAATGCATCTGTAGGCATGAAAAAAAAAAAAAAAACTATATGATCAGAATCAATTGAGATTTCTAATGACAATGAGACAAGTTTTACTCCACCCTTTAAGATCATTCATTAAGGCATCTCATGACAGAAGAACATCCTTTTACATAATTATAGCTAGAGACATATAACTCACGAAAGAATTTCTTATAATAATGCAAATGAATATTTTAAAAATATGAGATTCTGCCTCATGTTCCTTTTCAGTTTTCACAAAAGTATATTTTCATACAATAACTATCATCATTGATTTAACTTTTAAAGCTAAAAGGAAACGAAACTTTTATGGTCAAACAACATATATAGTTAAAGTATCATTTTTCGATGTATCTGCAAGTATTAATAGCTATTTAGCATTCAAGTTGGAAAAAAACTCAACCTAATTGTAGCAGTTTATAATCTAAACAAATCAGTGCTCTTTAAAGAAAGAAAATATAATTTTCAAATATGCAGTTATCAACATAGCAAACACATAAAAACTTAACTTGAAAAAAGACGAAAATGAAAGTAATACTTATGTAAACTTTATCTTGTCCAAACTCTTATTTCCACTTAAATATTAAATATTAGAAAATAATTATACAATAGTAAGTAAATTAGACGCAAACAAAAATAAAATATGCAAGCAAAAAGAAAATATAACATAAATTGATACAAAGCGAGGGATCAAATCCAAGCACTCACAAAGGGGTGGAACTTTTTGGGGAGAGTAATAACCATTGGGGCGAATGCCCAAGTTGTAATTTAAATGCATATTTGAAGTAACACATATTGTGTGTAACAGATTTGGCTGGAATATATTATTTATATCTAAATTAATTAATAAGACCATTTAATTTATTAAATATGAGCATTTAATTGGGTAGTGGGTATTTAATTTATTAATGGTGTATTTTTTATTATGGGGTAGTAGGTATTTAATTTATGTACCACCTAAGATGTTACGTGTCAAGTAGAAGACGTTGTCTTAAATGCCACGTGACAAAAAGATGACAACGTCTTTTACTTTAATATATATATATAGATAGATATATGGATGTATGTTCTGAAGGGAAGGTTGAATGTCAAACAATTAGGAAATGGCAAAATAGCAGCCGTTGTATAAAATAATTATTGCTTACTTTTATAAAGATATCAATAAATGACAATCAAATACCAAAGCTTATTGCCTTCCTTTTAAAAAAATAAAATAAAAAAAATCAATAAATGACATTAATTTTGGTATAAAATAATCAATAAATACATTTGTATTCGAAGAATAACGTCTAGCCAAGCACCAATCTGTTTTACCCTTTGATATACATCATTGTAATTTTTATTTATTTATTTATTTTTTTTTTTGGTGTCCAGGCTAGCTTTCCGTAGATACACGCATCTTAACTAATCTCAGGAGAATATGCAATACCCTACTAGCACATGTATCACGATAGACGTAAGACTTTGCCTTAGGTAAGTGGCCCTGAGGGAACTCGAACTAGTGACCATTGGGGAGCATACACAAAGCCAGACCAATTGAACTACCCCTCAGGATTGTAATTTTAATTTTCATTACTAAAATTTCGATTTTTCATGTCCTTTTATTAGCATATAAAAAGTCATTTTAATCATACTAACGTGAATTTGGGCCAAACTTGCTAAAAAATGCTTTTTTTTTTTTTTGGGCCAAACATGACTCTTCTGAAGTTTATTTGAAAAATGGACTAATTCAAAATCGTCTTTCTTAAAGACAACTTTTCCCATGAAAATTGTCTTTCAGAAAGATGACTTCTGATTCAAAATCATTTTTCAGAAAAGACGACTTTTGATTCAAAATCGTCTTTGTCCAAATTTTTCTTAAATTTAAAAAACACGTGAAAGTTGTCTTTACAAAAGTCGATTTTTGTTAAATTTTTTTAAAAATCAGACATGAAAGTTGTCTTTACAAAAGACGACTTTTAACCAAATTTTTCTTAAATTTAAAAAACCAATAAAATCAATTAATTTTTTTTTGAAATCAAATGTGAAAGTTATCTTTACAAAACATGACTTTTGACCAAATTTTTCTTAAATTTAAAGAACACGTGAAAGTCGTCTTTTGTAAAGACGACTTTTAGATAAATTTTTATGAAATGAGACATAAAAGTTGTCTTTACAAAAGACAACTTTTGACCAAAAATTGTCTTTGAGAAAGACAATTTTGAATCATTATATTTTTCAAATAAATATCATAAGAGTCATGTTTGGCCCAAAAACATAATAAAACATTTTTTTAGCAAGTTTGGCTTGTGAATTTGAAGTTAAAAACTGGGTAGGAGATTAGGCAGTTTTAAAATGGAAATTAAAAACGGATAGGAGAATGAGAATAAATATGGGTGGGATATATGTGCACATTTTAACAATCAATAAATTTTATTGCCTTTGGTATAAAACCTACCATTACTTTGTATGTTAAGTCGGATACAATCATAATAATGCTTTCCTTTCATATAAAAAAATTATTAGAAAGGGAATGTATCATTTTACTGCACGTTGTAAATTCTTTGGCTAATAAGATTTAAAAAAAAAAAATCATTAATAACTGGGTATTAATAGGTAGTTATTAATAGGGGCATGAAAAAAAAAAAAAAAACACCTAAAAAAGGAATTAGCAGTGGCTTATTAATTATTATGGAAAATTATTCAGTAGTCCCTAAGTGCAAATAAATGCGTAGTCCCCTTCTCACAAAGTGGTGGATCCTACAATGAATTTTATTAGTAAGACCCACCATTCATGTGGTGGGACCCACTATTCATGTGAAAGGAAGATTATGAATTTATTTATAGTTCTGGACTACTGAATAATCACTTGACTTATTATATTGGTCTTGATGGCAATTATTTTGATTCAGTTTTGATGACAATTATATTTGTAACGGAGGAAATTAAGAGTCCAATTCCCCATTCCACCAATAAAGTTTCACTCCACCACTTTAATGTAATTGCAATTGAATTTTTTATTTTTGTAGATAAACGCATTGATCGCAGAAGCAAAAATAAAATAAAATAAAGGAAAACTAACCATCAGCTCACCATTTTAATGTAATGTCTGCAATTGATTTTTTATTTTATTTTTGTAGATAAACACATTGGTCACAGAAGCAAAAATAAAATAAAGGAATACTAACCATCAGCTCACCACAACACTGAAAATGCAACGTGGCAAAGTGAGAGCATGTCTCATTAAGTATTTTATGCTTCAGCTATTAATTTAGTACTAGTTACAGACCCACACGATGCGCGGAATAATTTAAGATGATTTTTTTTTTTTAATATTATTCTAAGGTTTTTAATAGTGATATATTTAGTAATTAGTTTAATAATTAGCTATGTATAAAAACGCAATGCAAAAAAAGTTTAGAGAATTCATAATTTTGATTAGATCATGCAATGGATCATGATTATTTCATATGTAAGCTAACCTTATTTTTCATTTTTGGAAAATTCATTGGGCATTTTATAAAAGCTATATCTTCATTTTGTCATATAAGAACTATTAAAAAAAGCTCTTGTGATAATCACTAAACTGATATATGAGAATCAACTATTATTTCTCATATACTGAGAGTTTTTTCATTCCACATAATTTAAACGACATGAAAAACTGAGGAAGCTAAATATATAGTTGATCTTAGGCAATCAATAATATAGTAGTAAAAGGGAAAAAATAAAGAATTAAATCAACTTATTCATTACAGGACTTTTAATATATGTACATATTGTTTTATTTAAATCTTATGAGCAACAAAATTGATATGTATTAGTCATTGCTGAAGATATTTCCTTTCCTTTCAATTTATTTTGTACTATTTGGAGACATCTATAATGTACTAAGGTGTATGATTCTTTTCTTTTTTTCTTCTTCGATTTATAAATTTTTTAGATACATTTTATGTGTTTTCACATTAGAAAGTAATAAATCATTGATTAGAGAATTTTTTTTTTTTTTTTTTTTTTTTTTTTTTCAGCGAAGAACATACAAAAAACCACTCAATAACAATTGTGAAAGACAATTCTAGCCAATCAAATGAATAACTGCTAAACTATAATGGTTTATGCATGCCTCATATCAATTACTTTGTCAAATGAACCACACAACATACTCTTGTGCAGTACCAAGCCAATTTAAATCATTGTTCAAAATTTCAACCTCCCATGGATAAGCATGGCTAATATCACTTTAGCTTGTCAAATGAACTACATAACATAATCTGTTTGAGGCATTCTAACAAACACATAGCATGCATTATTGTGGCAACAACTTTTTGTATACATTGCGATTACAAAATTAGCCACAAACACATTCAACCTAAAACCCATCATCTAATTTATTTCACAGCTTTTATAAGGTAAATAGAAAATAATAAATCTTTTACTAGTGACTGTTCTTCTTTTTTTTGGTAGCAAAGATCATACAAAAAACCACCCAATACCAGTTGTGAAAGACGGTTCCAGCCAAGCACAAAAAAGAAAAATAAATCCTAGTCAAAAACATAAATGTTCTTCCGCATTATGGATCTTCATTCATTTATTTTGCTGCAGAGTGCAGACACATAGTTTTGGGAGTGCTCCCTAGAGTATTTCCAGTATCTAGTACTCCCAACTCCAAACAAAAAAGAAAGCCTAATTTTATTGAATTGTGTGTGTGTTGAAATAGATAAATATAACAGAGTTGCATAACAACTCTTTGAAACTAAAAGAATTATATGCCATGTACTACGGCTCTGCCCATCATGTAAGCTATTCTGCTGGCATGAACACAAATTAAGGTCCATGTGTTGAATCAAAACAGATGGAAAATAAACACTAAGGAAGATGGAAGTTCTTGCAACTCTAATGTACCCTCTTTGGTGGTCTTTCAAACTGGATCATACATAATGAGAATATTACAGAAGTTTATGGATTTCATTTTCACTCTTCATGATAGAAGATAAGCCATTAAGTTAAATTCTTGCAACTCACCATTACATGGTATATTACTGCATCAATAGAATTGTAATTGAGCACGACTCATATCACTTTAGCAAACTTCTATAGAAAATGATCCTTATTTTGATAGCTTCTACCACCAGCTTCCTCTTCGATTGGTATAGCATCAGATATTTCCTACAGGTGTTCTTCTGTAAGCTTCACCTTCAAAGAGCCAATATTGTTATCCAGGTTCTTGATCTTACTTGTCCCTGTAAAAGTTCAAGGCAAATGAGCAGTGTGAAATATATGATTGAAAATGATCATATTAGTGAACTTTCTTGCTGAAAGAGGAAAGAAGATATATATACACTCAAAAGTATAAAATCAAATTAAAGGTGATTATTCTTTGAAGTTGCTTCCATACTTTTTTTATTAAATGTGATGAAGGACCAGATCAATGATAAAATTATTCCTACATTTTTCTCTATTGGGTTTCAACTACTATGTACTA
This sequence comes from Fagus crenata, assembly GCA_014362285.1. NCBI lineage: Eukaryota > Viridiplantae > Streptophyta > Magnoliopsida > Fagales > Fagaceae > Fagus > Fagus crenata. Next base: position 10,394 of record BKZX01026558.1, read on the forward strand.
ATAGAGCACAATGCTTGACATAGAATGCTTGGTGGCTGAATCTTGGAAGACTGTCAGTGGGTATTGGTAGTGGGATTATTTGCTATGTGGTAAGTTTTGTAATTTTAGAAATGATTTACCTATTGACAAGACAAAAACAAAATGATTAAATTCTTATAACCAAACAGGTACCAGTATACATTGCAGAAATAACACCTAAGAATCTTAGGGGACAATTTATATCAGCCTGTTATCAGTCCTCTCTTCTTGATTATTGAATTTCAAATTTACTGACTGTAAAATTTAGATGATCATTGCCACTCTGCTTCATATGATCAATGCAACTGGACCTTAAATTTCACTATCCTCAATCATATTCATTCACGTAACTCTTACAATGAAAACTAAACCAAATGCCATTAGGTTTTTCTGATCAACTCAACTAAGCCTTGATCAATGGCGTAAGGTTTTTCCGAACACAATGCCATATATATTTAGCTGACCTACTTATATATTTTAGAAATTTTAATATAAAACAGACAATGTTGACTTATGTTTTTAATATTCCTCAAAACCAAACTACCACTTGTTCAAATGAACTACATAACATAGGTTGTTTAAGGTATTCTACCAAACACATATCATGCATTATTGCTGCAACCACTTTTTGTATAGACTATGATTACAAAATTAGCCACAAACACATTCAGCCCAATCACTTGCAGAATAGAATTTTGACTTTAATTCACTTAAAGAGAAAATAAATTATTCGTATTGCTAAATCTAATAAACTGCTAGTATGGGCCTCAAGCATAAAATGAAATGAAGTTTGAGGCATTCTGTTAAGGATAAGGATAGAGACTCACGATTAGATGAGATAAAGGAGGAGAGTCCTTTGAACAATAGTCCTCCTGCTGCTACTTAGGATCATCATTGATAAGTAGTATAAAATTGTGTTTCATTTGAACTCTGTTGCTATTGTTGAGTTGTTATCAAACTCTTCAATCGATCGTAATTATCTTCGAAGCCTCTGTACAATCTGATTATAAATATGAAACACAAACTTGACCCAATTGTGGCGAGTACAATTTCTCTGAAATAATCTATAGCATTTGTTTCTACAAATACCATTCCAAGCATTAAAATTTACCAATAACGAAACAGAGGCCTTAATATATTTAAAGCCAAATAAATGGAACTGATTTTTGAACAATTACCTGGATGGAAACTTCCAATTATCATGACCTGCAATAAAGAAAATTTTGAAAATTTTAGAAACAAATGAATATATTTAAAAATAAAAATAAAAACCCACCAAAAAGGGTCAGCCTTTTTAGATCCAAAAAATACTCAATTTCCTCCAAGAGATTCAAAAAACCAATAAAGTTAAAGAAGAATACAATAAAAAGGTTTCACTAAATTCAGATTTAAATATTCTAAATCAAATTAGGGAAGAAAAAAAAGAAAGAAAGAAGAAGAATATTTGGTGGCACTGACTGGGTTTCAAAGAAGTGAGGGCAGCAGTGTTATAAACTGAATAGAACAGTCAAGTATTTTATAAAACACTTTGCGTGCATGTATCATGTAACATTTGTATGAGATAGAGGAATAGTCTATCTAATCAAGAACCAATGAAAACAAAAATACCCATATAGAAACACACAAAACCCACCTAAAATATCCAATCTTTAAATTAAGAAGAAAAAAAATAACCTTAGAATCACTCATCTTTGTGGTGTGGAAACCCAAGTGAGGATCCATTGTCTCTGCTTTCGCTCTGGTTCAAAAGAGAGACCTAACAAAATGACAAAAGAGAGAGACCTAGCAAATCCAAAAATATAATAGCAAATAAATACACAGGGGTAAACCAAATCAAATAGAGAGAGAAAGAGGAGGACCTGTTCTATTATTGCCTTTGCAGTATCCACATCTCCAATTCACTCAAGAAGAAGAAAAAAGGTATTGTGTTGTCTATCTGGTTGCTTCTCTAGATTTATCTCTATTTAGGGAAAAAATATATATATATATATACTTTAAAAAATGTACTCATTGGTAGAGGGAGAAACAAATCAAAGATCTAGAGAATACAAAATAATCAAACCTGAATTAGAAGGTGAAATCAAAATAACTAAATCATGCTCTGATTGGGTTGAACAAAGGTCGCGAAAACTAACTGCGAGAAGAAGACAAAAAGTTCCAAGCATATCGGCATCAATTGGGGAAGGAAGGGTAGAGTGAGGGAGAACATAAATAGATAAAGACCAATGGGATTTGGGGTAATCACCAAGAGAACCATTACATCGGTTCATTGGAGAAGAGAGAAAATGTAACTGCAAGGTAGGATAGGAAAGGTTAAGCTATTGAAGAAGAGAGATAAGGGAGAGAAAGGGTTTGGAAACTGAAGGATCTGAAGAGATTATTGGGTTGTAACTGGAAGAGAAGAAGTTGAAAAAGTAGGAAGAGAGGGAGGGGGAGCAGTTACGGTAGGAGGAATTAAATAGGGATGATGAGTATAGAAAGAGAGAGAATAAAATTGAGGAGAGAGAAATTGATGATATGAAATTATAACGAAATAGTAAGTTTGATGTGGTAGTCTGGTAGATTATGGGGAAGCTAAAAACTTTTTTCTCAACTTCAGCTTTTAGTTTATATAATAGATAATAAATATTAGATAATAATTCTGATAATAAATATTAGATAATAATTCTTGATTTATTTGAATTGATGTAGCTTTTGTTGGTATAGTTTTCTATATATATATAAATCTAAAAAATAAAATGGTTATCTTATAGATTTTTATTTTTTCTTTGTTTACTTACAATAATTAAGGATACGAGGATTCGAACCTAGATTCTCCTCATAAGAAAATCTAGACAATGTCATTGATCTACAAGACAATGCAAATCGTTTGGGGTGAAATTTATCCTTCATTTTATGCTAAAAGCATGACATTATTTGCTTCCTTTTCTTAATGAGAGGTTTTGCAAAATTTATTTGACAAAAATTGCCTTTCAAGAATGCATGTTTTGCTTCATCAAAAATTAACAATTAACAAAGAAAAATGAAATAATATACCAAAAAAAAGAGAGCTTTTTATAAAAGGTTGAAGAGAATAAAGGAATAAAATGACATAGTGGCCATTAATTGACCAAGAAGAGATAGGTGTTCCAAGTTCCAACTGTTTTAAATTGTGAAAGTTGCTTTTAAGTTACTTTCGATCCCCATTTTCAGTCACCTAAACAAAAATTCCTAATTCAATGATGTGGATTTTAATTTAATCTAATGAAATGGATAGGAAACAAAGGAGATGAACGTGCTTGAAAGCGAAATTTTAATACTTGATTATTTAAGTTATCTAAAAGAGTTTTAATTGGATATGTTTTTTTTTTTTTTTTTTCTTTTTTCTTTTATACCTATCTAGTACCTTCATCCATCTTAGTAATTATTTATTAAGTTTGATAAACACTGTTTGTTAAACATTGATTGATTTATAAAATATTTCATTTACATCTTTAACTCTTTGCTTGTAATTTTTTTGAAAGATAATATATATACTATAATATAAAACCGAAACTTTTTTAATTTATTGTTTACTTCATAACAATTTGACGCATCAACATTTAAGTCCTCACAAATTTTCACTTCATTATTATTTATTTATTTTCTTTTTATTTGTTTATTCTCCTTAAAATTACCTCAATACGATACCTACTACTATGCCTCCTCCAGTCCTCCATTCTCAAACCTACGGCTTATTTCATTTGTGCATCACAATCCCTTTCCTCTTCTACCTACTCACCACCGAGAGCATCGACGGCATCGACATCACGCTCTTTAGTGTTGGTCGCTGCACCAGCAAACTGCCTCAGAAAGGTAAAGTTGTGGTCGACAACAATTCCTTCTCTTTCTCCGTCTCTCTTTGTAACACCAACAATTCAAATTTTTTTTTTCTTATTTGAATTCACCTTCTCATTCAGAGTAAGCTGAAAATTTGTAGTATTTGTTTTTTTGGTTTTATGAATTTATGATTATTTATTATTGTTGAATGTCATATGTTCGATAAAATTCCTTTTAGACGAGATAGTGATTTTTTTTATTATTCGATATTCTCCCCTCATCCTAATATAAATTTGCATGTCTGAGCCGTATGGTGCACAAATCATTAGTTTCAAAATATGTAAATTTGAATGATTTACTATTTTTTCTAAAGAACAAGCTGAATACTTAAATACTATGGTTGTTAAATTTTTCTTGATTTCAAAAAATTTTCTGTTTTGAATCTTGCTCCTAAATTTTCCAATTAACCAAATAACTGGGTGCGTACATACTAAAAATTCTGGGTTTCTGCATTTTAGGAAGTTTAGGACATATACTTCATTACTTTGTGGCTTTCTAAGTTATTGTATGGTATGTATACCAAACTTGAATCTTTGACTCAGTTCATGGCATAAATGGAAAAGTATCTTGATTTAGTGTTAATGGGATAAAACTTATTAAAATCAAACACTATAATCCATGATAGTTTCTGCATGGAAGATACTAATTTAATAGCTTTTCCTTTGTGTTAAATTTTACAGTACTATAATTTCTGCATACCAGATAAATTGAGGAACTTAGAGGTTCATTTTGTATTATAAGGAGCAGTGACAATCTCTTTCATAACATGAAATCTTCCCTTGCTTCCATTTTATTTTCTAGCCTTAGGTTCCAAAATTCGTATTGGTAGACAGATAAATTTTGTGTATATGACTGACTATCAAATCATTATAGGGTTTATCTTTGCTGCCAATTAGAACTAATGCATTTTTTGCCTAACCATGGGAGCCTAACTATGGAGGGGAGTTACGTTCACATGGAGACCACTAATAAAGACTCTTATCAAACAAGTGAACAAGAACTTGGGGCTCTTTCATGATTATATTAAACCAATTATAATACAAAATAGATAAAATATATTTTATGTTGGACTTTTTATTTACCCTCAATTGAGTTTCTGCCTGAACTGAACCCTTCTGTAGGTAGACTGCTCTATTTAAAGAACCTTGGGATGGCTTGGGAGATTCAATTGCATGTCTGAGACTAATAGCAGTAAGCATGGGACATGTCACCTGTTGAGTAAAATTTATATGTGTGTGTATAAATGTTTGACACTAAGCTGTAAAGAAATTTCCTGTCGAGTTTCTTCAGGATTGTGAATTAGTACTGTCTGTCTCCAGGTTAGCTTATGAGGGATTCGATTATATCCTTAATGAACACAATGTACTCTATTATGGAACCTCAATTTGATCCAAGTTGGAATCTTTTTATATTCTACCCTGCATGACAAAAAATCTTTTGCAACATTCGAGTTATATTATTATCCAATCTAGTCAATGAAGAAGAAATGATGGGTAAATTCTGCCTATCTCAATTATTTTCAAGCCTACAATGTCTGCAAAGTTTCCTTACCAAAAAATGTCTGCAAAGTTTAATTGATCTGTCAATTTGGTCTTTGACTTATTTTTTTCATTTGGTCCCTAAATTTCAGATGGGTCAATGTGGTCCTTCCATTAGGGAGCAAATTGACAGCTTGCACAATCTTTTTCTGATTCGTAACAAAATCCATTGAAACAGAAAGGCAAAACTTGGGATGTATACTAGAATAAAGCCCAGCTTTCACAAAACTTGAAGGGACCAATTAGTAGTATAGCCTATTTAAAGGAGTGTAAGGCTACAGTAAGTTAGTAACTCAATATTATTTGGACTTTGAGAATTTCAGGTTGATTTAACTGAAAATCAAATTTCAATTTTAGATCAAAGCAGAAGTCATCAAATTAATTAAAGGTGTTTTACATATAGCATGTGAAATAGGTCTTAGGTTGCAAAGCACAGGTGGTTTTGGCTCGAAAGAGTCACCATTTCATGTAGAAGTGCCAAACATTAGCACATCTAGAGCATCTTTCATAAAAACCCAATTTTGCAGGACCAGCACTGGGAAGTGACCTATTACGGAAATGAGACTTTGGTTGGATGGCCTTGGTATGAATTACAGTCACCCTTATGGAAGGCTCTAGATTTATTCTGATGAACCTCTTATAAGAGATTTAGATGAGACAAGGTAGTGTTGGTATCTAGACTGTAATTCGGAATTTTTAGTGATTCTAGTTTGTTAAGTTTGTAATATATAGCATTAATACCATTAGTAGTAGATTTTTTAATTTTTAAGAGAGGTTTGAAGGCAGGAGTTTTTGTTGTTAAATAATGTCTTGGTAAAATTAGTCTAGGTTAATCAGTTTCTCCTTGCTCCAGTTGCTGCGTTAATGATTTTGCAGCTATGTTTTCTCTAAAATACACATTTATTTGCATACTTGGATCAATATCTGACCGAATTCATGTCCACAGATTAAGGCACTCCTTGGTGATTATGATGCCATCCATGTTCGTCATGGTGATAAAATAAAGAACAGGAAGGACAGATTTGGAGTTGAAAGGAGCTTGCATCCCCATCTGGATAGAGATATACGTCCTGAGTTTATCCTCTGCAGAATTAAAAGAACTATTTTTTTTGCCTCCAATGAGAGGACGCCTGGATTTTTTTACCCTCTCTGTGTCAGGTAAACCCTCCTCCCCCCGTCTCTCTCTCAACTCTCAAGCAAATTAAGATGTTGAAGATTTTTCACTGAAGAGAATATGTTCTGTTGTAAACGCAAATCCAATCATTTCTGTGCTATTACATGAGAACTTGATGACAGTCCATCGTAGGTAACATTTGAGTGGTAAAGTGGTGGCAGTAGAAATAAATCACAATATTGCATTTGTAGGTGGATGAGATTGACTAGCCTTTCATTACATTTACACCAATATGATTACTATTTCCTTTTTTAAGATGAACTCCTTTAAGCTTGTGCACATGTTCTAGAAATCATGTATCATGCACCTTTCATCATAATTTTGTCTTTTGCATTGACACATATATCAACTATATATCTGAGGTTGGCCGCAGAAAATCATGTCCAGTAATTCTACCATTGACAGCATATCTTCAGGATTTGGGTTCAATAATTTAATGGGTTTGGCTAGGACTCACTGTTTTCTGCCACGAGTCGTGTTTTTTTTTTTTTTTTCTGGCATGTTCAGTCAACATTCTTTACATGCACCATCAAATGGTACTTTATTGTATTCGTCTGACTTGCAGTTTCCTTATGGTTTCCAGTTTGACAGTGAAATCACTTGGGCATTTTTGTTTCCTTTTTTTTTTTGTTTAAATAAATATAGAAGGAAAACGCATATACCTTTTTTCTTCTTTAACCAAATTTTCAGTTTGTTCTTTTTTCTTAATTGTTGTGGGGGAAAACAGAGAGTGAAAAGGGGGGCTGGTCTGCATGTTTTGTTACATTCATTCTTTCTCGGAAGTTATTTGGCGGTGCTTTTTGGCTCAAACTCAGATGTCTTGAGGGTTCAAATTGTCATGTCGAGACCTGCTGACCTTGATTCATTTTGATCCTTGTTTGCAGGTACAAATTGGCATATTCATCAAACTATAGCCGGATCCTGGATCCCTTGATTGAAAACAACTACCGGTTATTCATTGCTGAGAGGCTTATCATGATGGATGCCAAAACATTCATCAAAACATTCAAGGAAGATGAAACTTCACTCAGCCTCACTGATGACCCAAAGAAGAACACCAAGTCATGGCAAACACCTATTTATACCTTGGATGAAGAGGGAAGGTGACAAGGCTTTAATAAAGAGTTTTTTGATTTCTCTACGACTAAGCTCATTATTTTGACTGATTCCCATACAACACAAGCAGACAACCTAATTTGCATGTCAGAAAGCTTCACATAGAAAAATTTACGTTTTTGGGAGAAAATGAGAGGCTGACCACTTAAAATTGATGTTGTAAATTGTGTTACGAGATAAAGATAGGCTTGTATGTGTTCTTGATAAATATGTATATTTGTATTGAAAATCGATGTGTTTATTCTTGTTCCTTATTGCATATTTCTGCATTTGCAAGTCTTCACTAGCAAAATGGTAATTCATGCATTCTATGAGACCTTTAGCTCAGAGTCTACACTCCCACGTTTAGTTGTGACAATCTTACTCCGCAGGGCCTTCTCTAGAAGACAAGTTCATATCGAATTGATCAACTTTTCTTTGTATTTTCTTAGATATTGAAGCATAAGAGCACAACCTAAAAAAATGGATAGTATTTTTTTGGTGATCCTCCAGCACCGACAAATTGAGCTCCTCTTGCTCTATGTTAGCAAAGATAAATTATGATGGTATGAAAGAGCTATGCTGCCTCACAAATTTGGTGAGGTATTAGTTGTAGGGTAAAACTTAGGTATAGTTCCTTAGGATAGTTGCTTTAGGTTCTCTAATTGAATTTAAACACATGGTTGCATTAACCAATGAAACACAAACAATGTTATCTTTTCCAAGAATATCTAAATTCAATGTATTTGAATTCAACTAGGAATCTAATATACTTGACCTAAGGAACTGTACCTAAGTTTTACCTTTAATTGTAAAGCACTCGCTCTTCAATTCAATAAACACTGTTCAATTAAAAAAAAACATTTAGATTATTTCATTTTAATATTATGTCAGAGAAATTACACTAAAAAAAAAAAAAAAAAAAAAAAAACATCGAGAAAAGGCCTCCCTTGAACAATAGTACAAAAATATGTCCTGTCTAATAACAACCCAAACAACCAAACTTTCTTGACCATCAAAAACATATAAAAGACCCTAAAGAATCTACAAAAATATGTCCTATCTAATGAAAGTATGAAACTCCAAATAGGCAAACTTTCTTGACCAACAAAAATAGAGAAAAGAGCCCAAAAAATCCACAAAATCTCCTCTCTAACGAAAACCCAAATGCCCAAACTCATCTATAATATAAACTAAAAGCTTAGGCTGAGTGAAAATTTTTAGGTTTTCCCAAATACCGTCACGTTATATTTGCTACTCTCACACACTTGCACATTCCCCTTCTCTCTATTTAATTCTCTTACTTTTATTCAAAAAAAAAATAAAAAATTCTCTCTCATAACTGTTCCTCTACCTCACCTCTTCATCTACCTCTCTCTTCCTCTCATCTCTTGAACTCCCTAACTTCTTCATCTCCTCAATTAATTACCTCACATTTTCATTTACTTCTCTTTCCCTCTCACCTCTTGAACTCCCGACCTCTCCACCTCCCCAATTAATTGCACCCCCAATTTCCTATTTAAATCCTGTGGTGAGATTTTTTTTTAGTCTCCCTGTGCTTCCTATGATTCTATTGTTGTTTGAGTCTCAAAGGTGCGTTTTTTCTCCTTTAATTTCTTTGTTTATTTTTTGTTATTGTATTCACCCAAGAGTTTTAAGTTGTATGTCATTGTGAATAAAATTGTATAGGGTCATAGTTATGTTTGTAGTTCAATCTGAAAACATTACATGTCATTGGAAATTTTCCGCTCATCGCGCGGGTTTGCGGCTAGTTTAATGAACAAAGAGGGATGGTGATTGAGGTGTTCCAACTGTTTTGAATTGTGAAAGTTGTTTTTACATTACTTTGGATCACCATTTTCAGTCACCTAAACAAAATTTCCTAGTTAAACACGGATCCCATCTCAATAAAGCTTAGCTCTTTCATTTAAAAAATGGATCAAAAATACTGAAGAAGCATATGAATATAAATCTGTCTTAATCTAACCTATATTAGGGTGACCTTGAAGCTTAGATTTTGATATCAGTTGGCTGTAACATGAGAGGACAATTAAAACGTAAATAGAAAGAGCAATGGATTCACCAAAGCAATAGAGATAAAAAAAAATGAGAGAGATGGATGTTAGTACAAGGATCTAAGTTGGAACACAAGACATAAATCAATCCTCTTAAATTTTACTAGTCCAAGTTTAAATTTTATAATATGCCATTTTATTTTATTTTTATTTTTTTCAGAATACTAACACGTCAATTATATATGAGCTACGATCCAATACACATATCTGGAGCAAAATACTTTCCAAGTCCTTCAAGCTATGGGGTAAGTGGAAATATCAAGTAGATAATACAAGTATTTCATGTGATTACATAATTAGCATGCATTTAACAACAAATAGAAGAAAAATACAGACTGCATCACAATACATGATCCATTCCAAAGGATTTGAAGTATAATTGTAAGATTACAAGGGAAGAAATATAAGTTCATTATCAATGACGATGCTTTCCTTGTGTCCTTCAATCTGATGACAGTCCTTGCTAGTAACACCCATAACTGCTCCGACTTTAGCCATCCCTATTGCAAACCAACGGAAAGAAATGGCACAAGTTAATAGATAAAAGTGGGTCTAGAAATGGACTTACATCTAACTACAAACATCATGTTTAGAATGGTCTAACTCAAATGCATATTGAGTCACTAGTACTACTTCTTGTTAAATAAAATGACATAAATATGAAACCAAACCATGAAAAAGACATCTGAGATCATGTAGGATAGTATGCAACTTTGGAAAATTTGATGGACATGAAAGTTAAAAAGAGCAAATACATAAATTTCGTTATAATAAATTTCAACTAACTATTAAATTATTCATCCTTCAATTTTTTTAAAAAAATAAAAAATAAAAAAAAATGAGGCAGTACTAATGTGAGTTGAAGTCCCCATGCGAAAGTTATATCTAATCACAAAGAAAGGAAGATATAATGAGCTCTTTTAAATAAATCTATAGACAGAAGACTAGGAGGTGGATCACATACCAGTCACTTAAGAAGGAAGAGGTCAAAAATAGGCAGCAATGCAGATAAAGAACCCATGTAGTGCTTTATTGTTTGCTTGAACTCTACATAACATCATGTTGTTATGAGACAAAGCCCACACTTCTGCTTTGTCAAGCTTGGGTAGCTGCTAGCAAGTGAATCCTCAATGCAATTGTATTGATTCACCCAATCTGGAAGTAACCCGCACGGTATATAGGACAGTCACATCAATTCACCTAGGTGGAACAACATGACATTGGTTTTCAAATGACAAATAAGATGATTTTATGCTGAGTAGCTAAATGCTTGTGGACTGAAAAAGAAGCACATAGATAACAAGGAAAAACAAATAAAATAAAATTTTTGTGCTGAGTAGATCAATAAAGATGATTTTGACCAGCAATAACACAACTAATGATGTACAAAAACAATGCACACAGAGTAAGATCCTTTTGGATAATTAAAATCTCTCAAAAATGCTCCTTGGGATGGAGGGAACTCCTCAAGCTTGGAGAGTTAACAACACAGTTTATAAGATCTGTGGAGGATGGAAATAAATATTTTCTTGTGGCTAGATTAGTGGCATCTTGATGATATTCTTTACACTAGGTATGGTTACAGAGTAGTATATGATGCTGCAGGTAGTCTTTAAGGCAAAAGTTTCAAGTGTATTGAAGGAAAAAAGCTAGGTCTGGAAGCCACATAGGTCTAATTCTCTGGTTTCTATAAAGAGCAAACTTCCTTTGGTGGACATTGGAGAAGTAGATAGACCTAGGGGGCATTTACACCAAATAAGAAACTTGGAATCAAATTCAATCGAGGTTGTCTGAGGTTAATTGGTGGAAGCTAATCTGGTTTTCTACTGCCATTCCTAAACATGCTTTGGTCACTGGGCTTGCTATGAGAAACAAATTATCCACTTGGGATAAACCCTTATGATGGGATATTTTGTGTGCACTCTACAGAAGTTGCATAGAAAGTCAAGACCATTTATTTTTTTAATGCAGTTTGTCAAAAAGATTGTGGAGGGAAGTCATGAAGAGATGCCTCATAGACTCTCTTGTAACAAATTGGAATAAGGTTGTTGAATGGGGTTGGAAAGTGTAAAAGGTAAGAGCCTTGAAGCTTGTTTATGTAAGTTAGCATTGGGGGCAGGGGTGTGGTAAACCTTTTATGGAGACAGAGAAATGCCAAAATTCATGGAATGAATATTTTAAGTGAGGAACAGTTGTTGAAGAAATGGGATATTGGTGTAAGGATGGCAATTAGAGGGAATTTCAAAGACTCTAGCAGGAATAGATCTCTGTGTAATAGCTGGAATATTCCACGATCTGTTCTCTAAGTGAAGCCAGAGAGTCCTATCTCCTATGTAGTAGTGCAGCATGTATTTGATGTCCTAGTAAGAGTAAAGATTTAATTAGGAAAAGCTAGGAAGTGTTTCTTTAGTTTGCCGAGAGCTTTGTTTGGCTTCAAATTTGTTTGTATCATGTCTAGTTGCTGTGTGTGCCTTTGTACTGAGTGATCATGTAGGTATGCAACTTTGGAAAATTTGATCTACAGAAAAGTTAAATTGAGAAAATACGTAAAATGGTATAAAAGTCTTCTAACTGTTAAAGTATTAATCCACAGAAGTTTTGAAAAGAAAAAAAAAAAAAAACAATAACAAAAAATGAGGCAATGCTAATGTGAGCTAAAGTTACCCTTGGGAAAGTTATATCTAATCAAATCACAAAGAAATGAGGAAATAAATGAGCTATTTTAAATAAATCTAAGACAGAAGACTAGGGGTTGGATGGCATACGAGTAACTTAGAAGGAAGAGCTCAAAAGTAATGAAGGTAGCAGTGCACAGTGCGAGCAGAGGAAAGGTTATTCGACAACTCATTTTGCCTTGTCTTTAAGCATGGGATCAATGGGTGTTCTAAGTCTTTTAGGTTGATTTTCCTCAACACAGCTTCTAGTTCTGCTGGGTCTTGCTTCACCATTACAATTTGCTTATTTCTTTCTCTATTATCAACCATCAATTGACTAATGAGACCCCAATTATCAGATAAAGTAGCCATGTAGTGACAAAGCCCACACTTCTGCACTGCCAAGCTTGGGCAACCGCCAGACTATTAGCAATTGAAGCTTCAATGCAACTATATTGATTCAACCAAAACACCTTAGGCTCTATTTACTCAATATACCAATATATATATATATATATATATATATTAAAACAAGGCTTATTAAAGTTTTAAAAAAGCAGATTAAAAAGAAAAGAAATGCAAGCATATGCCAAGGAATTTAAAAAGGAAAAAAAAAAAAGTATGTACATATATAGAGAGAGGGAGAAAGATGGTGATTTAGAAAAATTCAGAGAGAAAAAGTTTCATTGCTGGATTCCTTAGGCCATACTTTTCTTAATAAAATCCAAGGTCTATTATAGTGAACAAGAAAACATTGCAAATAATTTAATCACCTTTAACTTCACATGTAAACCCCCAATCTCCACCCCAGTGCCATAAGATTTTTTCCTCCAACATAAGTTAACAAAAATGATGAGCACACAATCAGTTGCAATTAACTTCTTTTTTGCAAATAATTACCAGAAATTGGCAATGCAACAATTTCTAAGAGGGAGATTAAAAGATAAAAGAAATATAGAATGCAGATTTCTACAAACAAGATCCCTAAGAGGGAGAAATATGGTGACTTACAAATATTCAGAGAGAAAAAGTTGATTAGCCATGCAAATTCATGAAAGCAACTACTTTCACTGTGATCCCTCACAATCAAAGTCACCTTGTCCTTTTGTGCTTGAATTCCCAATCCAATTTCCCAAACGCGGAATGAATCTTTCAATTAGATTAGGGAGCCGTATCCTCTTTGGCTAAATCGTCTTCATCATCCTCATAAGGAGTGATGCTGCACCCACCCATAGTTTGGTTTTGATCTTCAATGTCTTCCTCGTATAGCAAATGGACCCCGCATTTCGTAACCTCCAAGCCTGGACCTTCGAGTTTAAATTTGATCTCAATCTGAATGAATCCATTAGCATCGCTTTGACTCAATGCTTTTTTGCACTTCTCTTGTGAAAGGGGTAAATATTGCTGGTGAAAATGGTGCGATTCAATCTTAGCAAATTCTTCGGATAAACCAAAGGTCACACCTCTTAATTCATCTCCGTTGACTTTAACGGAACAGCAAAGCCAATGTGTAATTTTATAATATGGATGATGCTGGTGGAACACATAAACAACGCACACAGCGATTCCCATACATTTGTAAAATAAATCTGAAGGCACTTGGAGATTCATTGAAGCCCCCACTTTTTGGTGGCTAAACCATTTCGGAATTTCACTTCCAGGAATCTCAAGACAATGACAAGGATTGTCTAGGTTTTGCTTAGAGTGCTCCTGAAACATACAAATCATGATGCTTAGAACTTCACATGCAAGAGAAAGAGAGTGAGGGAGTGAGAGAGAGGGAAATACCTTTCTCAAATAACGTCTTAGCATTGTTAACGACACGTCATCGTAGCCTTGATTCTCAATCAATTTTAAGCAATTGACAAGAGAAAGTCGCGGTACAAAATCGTCTTCTGGTCTTATTGATAATGTTTCCAGTGAAGTACACCCTCCTGCACTAATCAATTTAATATTTAATGGAAGCTCGGGCAACAACCGAAGATCCGTGCAACCACTCAAAAGAAGTTCTTCCAGTTTAGATAGTCGAATGATACTTTTAGGAAGGCAAACAATATTATTTCCAATCAGATTTAAATATTCTAAAGACGACAAGTGGACAAAAACATCAGGAATTGCCCGAAGGTTGCAATAACTTAGATTCAGTTCAGTCAAAGACCATAAGCCAGATAAAGAATGCTCTAACATGCTCATGGGATCTGGACGTCTTCTTCGCATTAAAGGAAAACTGAGAAGATTCTTCGATGATTCAGATGATAGACCTTCACATCCACATAGAGATAGTACTTTGAGATTTTTTAAGAGATCCACCGACGAAGGTAGCCTTGTTATAGCAGTTCCACTCACATCTAGCTTCTCCAGGCCTTTAATATCCCCCAAGTTTTCTGGCAATTCGTCAAGTTTTGAGCAGCCAGATAAAGCGAGAGTTTTTAAAGATGTCAAACTACAAATGGCATTCGGAAGACTTAAAAGGTTTTTGCAGTGTCTTAGATCCAATGTAATAAGACTAGTTAAATGCTCCACTGATAATGGTAGAGTTTTTATAGCAGTCTCGTTCAAATAAAGTGCCAACAGATGTGACATATTTCCAACAATCTCCGGAAATTTCTTTAGTCTTGAACAACCAGAAAGAATAAAAACTTCAAGAGATTCCAAGTTGATCTTGTGTGGAAGGCTTTCAAGGCGTTTGCAACCATTGAGATCCAATCGAATAAGCTGTTTGAGATTTCCAAGAGAAGCATGAATCTTAGATAGTCTTGTACAACGTTGAAGAATCAACTGCTTAAGATTTGGGATTCCACTGAATTCCGGGGTCTCGATCAAGTACTGAGAGTCACTCAAGTCAATGACTTTTAACACATCTAAAATCTGTTATAAACCAATAAATAATTAGATAAACTCAAGCCTTAATGAAAAGGAAGGAAATACACATTTGCATAAGTTGAAAATCTTACCACCATTCCTTTCCACAATTGTTTGATGCAGCTGCGACTCATTCTTAGTTCAAAAAGTTGGTTTGGTTGGAAATTGGTTGGCATGGATTTTAAAGGATATCCATGCCATTTTATAACGCGTAACTCATTAGAAAGATAATTGAGGCCTTGTGGAAGTTTCATGTTACCAATTTTAAGCAATCTCAATTTTTTCATCTTTGAGAAGGCTTCAGCACACAAGTGTTCCTCTTTTTCATTATATGTGTTTACCATTATGCCTTCAACTGCCTCTGTTCCCTAATAACCAAAAACAATAAAATTAGAATAACTAACAAATCCTTAGAATAATATATATACTTCTCAAATTTTGCGTCTAGACTAGTCAACTTACAGTATTATTTGTCAATACATGACGGGCATCTTCATAAAGCCACAACCTACTACGTCCACCAGGCTCTTTAAGGGATTCACGACGAACAATTTCTTTACCCATTTCTTGTAGCAAATCATGCATCCACAAAGTTCCCGTTTCTTCAATGAATATAAGAGATTTGTCTACAAGGACATCAAGATTGTAGCCCGGATGGTAACCAAAACTTTGTAGTATATCTCTTATATAGTCTTTGTCCTCTCCTTTGAAGAAACATGCAATATCTAAAAATAGTTGTTTCTGCCTGTCAGTTAGTCCATCAAAACTTATTTTTAGTATATCTACAATGTCGCTATTAGGTTCTACTTTTAGTTGATCACGAGCACTTTCCCATGCATCCATACTTCTACCAGACAATGAAGAACCTAAAACTTTTAGAGCTAAAGGAAGGCCGTTAGTGTATTTCACAAAATCTTCACACAAATCCACATAATTTTCTTCAGGATGGGGTTTCTCAAAAGCTCTCCAACTGAAAAGCTCCAAAGCTTCATCATTATTCAACAACTCAGTTGTATACACATCATCCATTGTTCTCAATAAATGACTATCTCTACTTGTTACAATGATTGTACTCCCGACACCAAACCAATCACGTTTCCCTGCTAGTGCTTCTAGTTGTTTGTCTCTACCCACATCATCAAGAACAATAAGAACCTTTTTATTGCAAAGTCTGTTCCCTATAAGATCGATCCCCCCACGAGGATCCCATATATTTATTTCTTTTTCCACGAGGATCTTACAAAGAAGTTGTTTCTGTAAAGAAACTAGACCTTGAGGATTTTTAGTTTCTTCTCTAACATTATAAATAAAGCAGCTAGCTTCAAAGTTATCAGAAATTCTTTTACAGATTTCTTCTGCAAGACTTGTTTTACCCGATCCACCAATCCCACAAATCCCAACAAAGCGGACACCACCCAACCTTTCACCCGAACATAAATGCAACATTTTCTCCACACGGGAGGCTATTCCAACAAGGTCTTTGGAAGCACTTGAAAATTTACAATTCAACTCACTAGATATCTTTCCAAGGATTTCTTGGATAACTATTGCTTCAGGCCTGCAAAGAAGATAGCAGAATAATATTTTTGATGAGACAGAGCTAGCCACATTTAAAGACAAAACATTAAGCATAAGTACAATCTTAGCTTCCTTAAGTAGCAAAGTGATAATCTAAAAGTATATAATATGGCATATTATATGGTCTAGTTGAGAACCATGTGTTTCCCGTTTAATGAGTTGTGCCTAATTTTATTAAAATTATTAAGAGCATTCTCATGTAAATGCCAAGACCACGATACGTGACCAGTAACACTGGTCACGTGTTTTCCTGATATTAGTCAGGAAACACTCACCAAACACCCAAGGTTAAAAGAAAAAAAAAAAAAAAAAAACAAAACAAAACAAAAAGAAATAGTTACCTATCTTGTAAATGCCATCCGGAGATATTGCCCACTTCTTTTAAGGCAGCTTTCCACTCTTGCACATCCTCTGTGTTAATCTTGGGATCTTTTTCATGAGTAGCGAAGGCTTCAATAAGGGTCCCTGTCTGGTTCCGTACATCAGAGGGATCCACATAGTGAAAGACGGGCAAAACTGTCAACCTATTGTTCTCTTTCATGCATCCAACTATCTTTGCTAGTTCTTTCAAGCACCACTTTGAAGAAGCGTAGTTACTTGAGAGAACGATGATTGCATACTTGGACTCTTCTATTGCTTTCCAAAGCTCTTGAGAAATATCTTTTCCTCGCTCAAGTTTCTCATCATCCCTGAAAGTAATGATGCCTTTCTGTTTCAAAGCAGTATAGAGATGATCTGTAAAATTCTTACGGGTGTCAACACCGCAAAAACTAAGGAAGACTTCATATTTCCAAGAAGAAGAGGAGGAGGAGGAGGAGGAGGAGGAGGCTGTTTGAGTGGCCATGGAAGCAATTGAAAATTTGCTTAGCATGTAAAACAATGTACGAGAGAGTGTTGAAAAGTTGGAGAATATAGGAACAACAATACGAGACTTATTGCTGGTGATAATATGCAATTGATTCCCTCGATTTACACATCGTAAAATAGTAGTCAAAGTAAACTTCGTAGAAGCCAGCTATAGAGGTTTTTTTTTGGGGTAGAGGCTAGCTATGAAGTTTCGGTGTATATATAAATATATTTTTTAAAGTGTAAACATACAATATCAATAAAGCCTTGTTTTCATTAT
>BKZX01026562.1:0-12423 GCA_014362285.1 Fagus crenata
TTATACCATCTTATCTAATTTAGACCCGGAACAAATAAGTTTTCTTTCTTCTTTTTCATGCTTTTGTTTGACATAGGGCATTGTCATTTTTACAAAATAACCATTTCCATGGGCTGAACAATAGAAGAGGGCTTAGAATTTTGTTTGGGCTTAGCCTTAAACCTAGTGTGAAAGAAACTTGTAATAATTTGTATCCATGTATTGCCACTTTGCATGGAAGGTCATCACCAAGATTAAAGCATCCGTTGTGAAGAGTTTTTGGGTATAGTTGTAGCTGTTGAGAAAGTGCCTCAAATTCCTATTATGAATTAGAGAACTAATTGAGTTTTTTTTTTATGGAGAAGGAAAACCAATTAGGTTATTTTTGGTTTCCTTGGTGTGGAAGAAAAGGTGAATCCTTGGTGTGAAAGGAAAGACTATTCCTTAGTGTGTAAGGAAAGTCTATTTTTTGTTAAAGAATTAATGTATTCCTTGCCTACCAAGGAATACAATTGAAATCTTATAAATAAACATGGTTGCAAAAAATTCAATGGCTTGGAGCCCCAGGGGTTCTTCCCCTATAGGGAGAGAAGAAGAAAGAGCACCACAAGAAGAGTGTAGCTTGAAGGAGGCTTTTGCCTAGGGTTCCTCCCCTATAGAGAGAGAGAAGAAAAATTATGGAGCGTGAAACTAATAGAGAAAAAAGAGAGATTTTCGCTTGGGAGGTAGCGCAAGGAGAAAGGTAAAAGGTTTGGGTATTCTCTGAGGTTTATGAGTTAGTGTAGAAATCAAGGAGAATTTGTAACGCTTGTATTAATGCAGAGAAATATCACAGACATATTTGGGGTTTCCTCTAGAAAGTTTGTTGATTGTTAATTCCTAGAGCGATATTATTGTATTTGGTGAATATCTCAAGTTAAGTATTAACTTGAAAAGAACTATTGTAATTGAGTATTATAATAGTGGATTTATTCGGAGTTTGTCTCGTGGTTTTTCCCTTCAAGGAGAAAGGGTTTTCCACATAAATATTTGTGTTCTTGTGTGTGATTGATATTTTAGTGATTGATTAATTTGCTTGTAGAATTTCTTAATTTGCATAAGACTAAATTATGGTCCCAACAAGTGGTATCAGTGCTTCCGCTATGCCCAACAGTAACAACCATTGTATGTGATATATTTCGTTCAGCTTCAAATAAAGCCTAAATTGTGTCTCTCTTCACAATATCTCTAGGTACCTGTGACAAACTTCTTTGGCTCAGTCATGGTCACAATACATATTGATTCAGCTTAATTACCGAGTCCTGTCAAGAAAAAGAGTCCGGTAGCCAGTAGGGTTGAAAGATTATGGTTGAATTCCAATGATTTGGATCAAATTAGAAAGCTAAATACAGAGGTAAAATTTTATTGATAAGCCTTTACAGTTATTATTCACTTTCTTCTATATGCTAAAGAGGTGATGTGCACAAAGTGCAGGATCAACAAGGTGCAATTAAACGTATATGGAGTACTTTTCATGAGGAGGTGCAAAAAGTCAAAGATGTTGATGCCTTTGTGAACCATGGCTTAGTAATAATGCTTCCATTGTTGACATTTTCCATGTGGCTGTCCTAGTGAAACTTTGAGGCAACATCAATGACATATTAGCCAACCTTACCTTTGATGCCCGGTCTATGCTATCGGTTAAATGAGGTTTGATATGTGTAGCACTTCTCTCCCCCCAACCCAATTGCCTATTCTTTTGTACTAGAGAGAGAGAGATGCATAGCTTTGTTTTCCACTCTCTTGTTAATTTTTCCTTTACTGTAATGATTTACTTGATCTATGTTGTAGATTTATTATTGTGACTTCACCTCAATATCCCTTTGCAGTGATTTCCTGGGATCATAGTTATTTTTTGGTAAATTTAACCATATTATTTCCCTGTGTATATTTCATGAATAGTGCCGGTTTGTTACCAAATTAGAATTTATAAAGAATGCTCGTCAATTTATTTTAAGGGAACAAATTTCAACTTGCAGAGAGCCTAGTACCTTAAAGTAAACCTTAGAATCACAATCTGACTTCAATCCAAAATGCTTATAGGCTCGGTAATTGTTTTTGCCCAAAAGACTTTTATAAGTGCAAGAAAAAACGATAAGATTGCTGGAAAATAAATGACAGTAAGTAAATGGGCAAATTGTCAAATTAATAGATCAATTTCTAAGTTAACTTTGCATGTGAGCAAGTGAATGGGCTTTCATAGCCATAATCTTAACAATAATAATCAAATTGAACCCTAGAGTCATTAAAAGGCCTTGCATCAAGGCAAAATATTCAAACTGTGCAACAATGTGCAGTGATAAGAGCATTCCCAATGGTATAATTAAAATTATATCCAAAATTTAGCTTTAGGAACTATTTTTAAAATTTTTCCTAATCACTTTTTAAAACACCCACATCCGATTCTCTATTTTCAATTCTATTTTATTATAATATTATTTATTTACTTATTTTTTTATTATATTATTTAAAACTTCCAAACACATAATCCAATAAAAGGAGAGAGAGAAAGGGAGAGAAACTAATTAAAAATGAAGGGTATAATAAAATATTGCTTTTCCTAAGCTATAATGCTTAGGCATTTTTTTTAAGCACTATAACTTAAAGTTATTTTGCTTAACATGTTGCTAGTTCAATGGGAGTGATTTTAGGGGTTCATTAGCCATGTTTTAGCTTAAATAGTATTTTGCCTATCCGGTTAGAAATGCTCTAACAAACTTAAGTAGTTAGGGTCAAAGCAGTACTCAAATCAACGGTATTCAAGAACACATCTCATTTTGAGGCATCCGAGAGCACATCGGGCATCTAGTATTGGAATGGCAACTGCTCATTTTAATTTTACGAAGGGGAAAAAAAAAATTCAAAAAATAATTTTAAATTTTTATTTTTTTTTTTTTTTTTTTTTAAAAAAAAAAAAAAAAAAACAAAACAAAACTTATCACCTACAAGACAAACAAAAGGCAAGGTCATCAATTCAACTTCTATCTCTCTCTAAAAATGGGTCACCTAACAACAAATTCTAGATGCAATTTTAGGATGAAAACTAGGGCCCTACCAACATGACAACCCAATTGACAGCTAGTGGAGTCCTTTGTTCTTGTATCGCGGATTAGAAAAGAGTTTTACAAACAAATTTTGTTTTAATATACAGAAAAGTAGAGAACAGCTTGTAAATTGCGTTAGGATGGGGTGTTTTCTATTTTTAGTTTTTCAAAATTGTTACTCAAAAATTATATATTGTTTATATGATAGTGTCATTCATGAAAGAACAATTGTTCTACGTGTTTTCAATTTTTTCAAAGAAAACATCAAAAACATTTTTTAGGTATTTCTCAAAAATTATTTGGCATATAACTAGACCTTTGCCTTCCCGAACTCTAAAAGCTTGTTCAACGACCCACTCACTCTATCAAAACCTTTCCGAACATCGAGAGCTTTAAATTCATCTAGGGTTGTAAATGAAGTAATGAACCAAGTTGTTTAATTATGAACATCCCGGACTTGATTCAGGAAAAATTTTATTTATATTTGTCTATTTAGTAAATGGGTCATGCTCAAACTTAATAATGTGTTTATAAATATTTAGTTTGGCTATCCTTTTGTTAATGAGAAATTATTTCATGTTTGCATAAGTTGTATTCATTCAATTTACAATTACAAGATTTTGTAAACCAAACCCTATCGATTCCATCATAGTGTCTCAATAGAATAAAGCTTTTAATATTAAAAAATATATTTATGGACAAAAATATAAATACTAAAAAATAAGGATCAGATTGTACTTTCAAAATTTTGTAAGTGCTAAAATTAATACATCACATATTGATTCCATAAATTTAATTTTAGAGGTTTTATCATATATATTCCACTGCCATATTTTATGTTTTGCTAAGACAGTCATACTTATCTATAATAATTCCATTAATTTTATTCTGGATTTATCTTGAGAGGGAAATATATATATATATATATATATAACTCCAAGTTGGATGTTCAAACATTTGTAAGATGCATTCATAAAATATTTAAATGAAAATTTTGGGAAACTAACAAAAACTGTTATGCCAATAATATTAACAGTTCGAACTCTAAGTATATAGAATTGATACATGTCATGAGATTTTAATTCTCTCACTCTAACAAATCTTTGGAAAACCGTTATTCGCATTTTCTATTACCACAATTATGAGTCATCCATATCCAACCAAACACTTCAATGTAATGAAACTAACACCCATTTGCAAATTCTTGTTTTCATTTTGAACAACTTTGAGCAATATATAAGAAAAAATTGATCTCTACCTTTGGATACCATTTCTCCAATTTTAAAGTTTCAATCCCATAACCACTCTATGGAAACCTTCAACATTTTTCCTCTAAACCATTATCCCATTCTTCAAGTCTCATATGCTTTACTCATAATTTCAACCATTCCATTTGCTCTCTCTGAGATCAAGAACTCACACATAATCAATGACTCCCGTGATATGATCTACTTTCACAAATTCGGGTTCTCACAACATGGTCAAGCCTCCATTTCAATCAAAGATGTCTCATGGAAATCAAAAGATCACAAGGCACAATTCAACGCTTCTTCCATGGGATTTGTCCTTTTGAATGATTCATCCTTCGATTCATTCTTGAAAGAGACCATTTACATCAAAGATTTCTGCATTTTGTCGAGTCACTATGTTAAAGTCTTATTCACATTTGAAAAGCTCACCACAAACTCATCAACCTATATTGTTTCCACTGCCATTGATGGACCTAGCAGAAATGGTTTGATTTTTGGTAATTGCCAACGTGAATTTGAAGTTTCAATGGATGTCCACACCGAGATGTACAATGTACGACATGGTGAAAAGGATTTCCTTCCAGTAGAGCAGACCGAATTGCCAATGATCCTTTTCCTCATATTTATCACATATACAATTTTTTTCATTATATGGGTTTTGACATGCATCATACAAAGAACCGCTATTGAAAAAATCCATATAATTATGGGTGCATTGCTTCTCTTCAAGACCCTTAATATGCTATGTGCTTTTGAAGATAAAATTTATGTGAGAAAAACGGGTGCTCCTCCTCTTGGTTGGGATGTAGCATATTATGTTGTTGGGTTGTTCCAGGGTATAATTCTTTTCACAGTCATTGTACTTATAGGCACTGGATGGTCCTTTTTGAAACCTTACCTACAAGAGCGAGAGAAGAAAGTTTTAATGGTGGTAATCCCATTGCAAATTTTGGAGAATATTGCTTATGTTATTCAAGAACAAACAGTTCCAGAAACAATTGCTTGGATGCAGTGGCACGATACTTTATTGGTTATTGATATTATGTGTTGTGGTGCAGTGTTTTTCCCAATCTATTGGTCAATTACAGGCTTAAAAGAAGCATCAAAAACAGATGGAAAGGCAGCTAGGACTCTCGAACAACTCACATTGTTCAAAAAAGTCTACATTGTTATAGTGGTGTACATGTATTTTACTAGGGTTGGAGTTCTGGAAATTGGTGGCTTGGTTGATTATCGATATTCGTGGGTTTTGAATGCCTTAGAAGAGGGTGCAAGCTTTGCTTTCTTTGTGTTTCTTTTCTATAACTTTAAGCCGATTGAGAGGAATCCATACTTGGTGATTGATGAAGAGGAAGAGAATGATGCACACAATTTGCTGGAAATAGATCGCTTTGGTGACACATTTGGTCTATAGGCTTTGAGCTGGTATATATGTTGTAAGTTCTATTCTATAGTGTGGGATGAGATTCACCATTTGCTTAAGAAAGAAGACTAAAGACTTATACTTCATTGTTGTAGGTTGTACTTATTTCTTCTTAAATTTAATCAATAGTGCATTCTCTATATTGATTGTAAAGTAGAAGTGAAAAGTATCTATTTTGTTCTAAATTAAATTAACAAAAGGGAAATCCTCCGATTCTTTTCATTTTTTAGCTAGATGAAAGACATGCGGCTTGCAACAAATCCACACTAAGAGCAATGGGTGCTAGGCCCCAACCAGCTTTCTAAAAAAAATAAACCAATAGTATATGTAAGTAGTTTGATTTGGAAGTATATGGAAGTTGGATTCATAGAAATTAAATTGAGTCTCCCACTAACATAATTTTTTGTTCTCTTAAACAAAAAATAGCCCAAATATAAAATAAAATTAACCAAAATTACTACAACATCAAATCAGCCTAAATTACAACTACCAAATCAGCCCAAATTACAACATTCATTTGTTTTTGTTTTAAAGAAATAATTCTTAAAAAAAAAAAATCTGATTTGTTCTATTAAATTTTATTTTTAATTAAAAAAAAAAAAAAAACAATCAGTTTGATTCTCCATCAGATAGATAATCATCCAAAGCTTCCATTTTCGAGATTTTCTTCCCATCTTTGATATTTGCAACAGTTGTGTGATGAGTGGCCACCAATTGCTCTGGAATATCCGTCGATGTGGAAACCTCTCCCTAGGTCACTGTCGTCGCTCCCATCGGTGGTGTGACATCTTCATCCTAATCAGTGTACACCTCGCGGAAGATGTTCATAGAGAAAATCAACCCAAAAAACGGTTCTCCCTCCACTCCTTGCAAGATTCTTCCCTGTAACATTGGTTGTGTGATGTCAATGTTCATTTGTATCCGTAAGTATTGACCCCAACCAAGACCATTTTGAGGAACATCCACCTCAAGGCATCAACCTATCTCACGTCCACTATCAGTAAATTATAAACACGGATCCAAAACGCCGTAGAAAGTAGTGGTGCGTTTTTGTTTTGTGTTTTCTTCTTTGATTTTCTGTTTGGTTCTTGAATGAAACACTTTCACTTTGCATGGGTCTTATCTTACGTATGTAGAGGTTTCTTTTTTCAAAGAATAAAGAAAACCCGAATGTGCTTTGGTAATTCTGTTAATTACACTTGTTTTCTGAGCTTTCTTGTTTGCTCCTTGGGAAAACCCAAGAAGAAGAGTAGTAGCTGAAACTGGGGTTTGTTTAGGTACCTGCTGCAGAGGATGCCTGAAATTTTTGTACATAAATTTGGGAACCAACTATCTCCCATTGTTATAGTCAATAGTCCCAATGGTCTTGTTTTGAAATTGGGATTGGAGAAAGAAAATGACACTATTTGCTTTATTGATGGCTGGGAGAAGTTTCTGGATCATTACTCTATTAGTCCTGGGCAAATTTAAAGGAAATTCAGTTTTCAATGTTCTTTATATATTCGATACAAATGCTTGCAAGATTGGTTATCATTACAACAATCTAAGTAGTGATGTGGAGACTGATTCAGAAGAAAATGATTTTGGATTTAATTTAATGAAATCTCGGATTCCACTAGTTATAGTCTTTAAGTAATGTTCAAGCAGCTACTCAATCCTGTGAGAAATGTGTTCATCGTGAATTTGCAAAATTTGCTGAGGAAGCTGCTGCAAAAACTGCTAAGGAGGATAGGTTTCATTCTTCAGTCAAAAGGAATCCAAAATCCAAATATAGTAAGCTCTATACACTTAAATGTATGTTTTTACATTGTGGCATACTATTAGTTAATTCTTCTCATGAGTATTTTGCTAACTGCAGAAGCATATGACTTTTCCAGCAACTTCAAACTTTTATAAATGTTCTAAAAGGATCCAAGCATATTTTATAAGTTTTGTTATGGGTGCTGTAGTGGGTCCTTTATACTACAATTAATTTTTTAAAGTAGAAATAAGTACTTTTATTAGAGTTTCCAAAAAATATCCCCTTCTTTAATATTTCTATTGACATTTATAGTACATTATGCATCGTATGCCGTGCCCATCTTTTCGGTGTGGGTCCAGATACTAACACTTTTTGTTTCGCTCTCTATATGTACAACCCCTTATCCCAAAATGGAGCCCATACTTCTCTAATTTATCCAAACTCTCTTCTGAGCCCAATCCACTATATGAATAGCCTCTCTAACTTATCCAAACTCTCTTCTGAATCAAATCCACTATATGAAAAGACTTGGGCCGAGTCCAAACACCTTTCAAAATATCTCTCTGCTTGGTTTTGGGCCGAACAACATACCTAGTGGGCCGAATTTGGTTTAATCTTATGCTTCCTTAATTCACCCCCTCCAGGTGTGTCTGTGTGTAAATTTTTTCTTACTTATATAGTATGTGCCTGCTGGATTTGCTTTGAAGTATCTATCGTCTATCAAACTTTAGAATTTTGATGAAAAACAGTGGTCTGCATAATTTTTCTATAGAGATGTTTCTATAGAGAGGGTTAAGGTGCAGCTAGGAGTATAGGTAAGGGATACATTTGCCAAGGAGAACGATTTGGAAGAAGGGGATGTCGTTGTCTTTGAGTTGATCAGCCAGAACACTCTTGTTTTGGATGTTTCCATATTTTGTATGGTTGAATACTTAGATAATGTAAATTAATGATTATTTTTTTCTTTAAGTCAGTAAACTTTGGACATAAATTTTGTAAATTTGTAAGTTTTGTTATTGGATTTGCAAAATTTAAACAGCTACCTATTTGTTTTCTATATAGTTGTTTGAGAAGTGTTTTCTCCAAAGTTTGATAGCTTGTGAATGTAGTTAGTGAATCTTGAATTGTATGACTCCATGAACTTCTTTGTTTTGACTAATTTGAATAGTAAAGTTTGCAATTGTAAGATTCTTAGATTCTGATTATTCTTGAACTAGACCAGTGCATGGAATCTTGTTCAGTTGGACTGTTGGAAATTTTTAGATGTCCCTTGCTATCTCTAGCATAAGTGGTTGCTAATAGAAGAGCATGAGATTTATAGATGATTTATCTATTTGGCCTGGTTCTATCTTTGATAGATTAAGTTGTTGTTTTCATTTTTGGTAGTAGTATGCACATTTCATTAGCGCAATTTTTGTTGTACAAGAAAATTTGTCTACAAATTTTAGCACAGGTGGAGAGAAGAGAGCAGAGGGGATAGATGGGCTTGGGCTTTTAACCTTGTGTGAAATTGTAGTAGTTAGCGGTGGGCTTGGGTTTTAAAGCTTTTGTGAAATTGCAGTAGTTTCAAGTGGTTGAACCTTAAATTTTGTTTGGGAGGACTAGGGAAGTCAGTACTACCATATTGGGTTGTCTTCTCAAACTATTAATTAGTAGTCGATATAACCCATGCAAATGCAATGCATGGGAAAATCATTGTGTTTGTGTATATATATATATGTGTGTGTGTGTGTGTGACCCATGCAATGCACGAGAAAATCATTGCGTATGTATATATATATATATATATATATAAAGGTAAGAGTCTTATTTTCAATCAAATTTGGAATGATAATATTTTTTATAATTACAAATTTAATACAATCTTGATATCTTTAAAAATAAAATAAAATAAAAAGAATGACAAGTCACTCCATCAGGCCGAAATAGAAAAAATTGACATATAAAATCTGCAGAAGAGCATTACACTTACAATGCAAGACTAATATTCAATCAGATAGTCCAATATTATACATATTGCACTGTGAGAACCACGACCTTTAACCCAATGCAAAGGTCTAAACATGATTCTCAAAATGGAGGCTTTCATTGTTTTCCATCCTAATCACTAGGGGATATTACAATGGAGTCGCCACCTAACTTTTGTACAAAAAGCTAAGAAAAAAAAAGTACTTCTTGTTTATTGATTGAATGAATAAATATACAATGTTTTAGGAAAGAAAGAAATAAATTACATGATTTTGACCTAGATACAATCTAAGAAAACAAAATACAAGGCTTTGGTCCTAAATACAATCTAAAAAAGAAAGTAAATAGGATACATAAACTAATCTAAACATCCCCTAAGATTAGGGTTCGGGGGCTAGGGGATTAGATGGGAAGGTGTTAGGCACCCATCCAACCTGACCTAGGTCAGTCTCTAAGGATCCATTAATCTAAGTTCACAATCTCAAACAAATCATACTCGCATTTGATTCATAGCATCACAACAGTACATGCAATAAAAAATTAAACAGTGATTAATCATCAAGCATTTAAAATCATTTAAGCATGAATCTCACATGAAAAAAAATAATTTAAAGTTGCTGTAATTTTAGTATAACATGTTAGAAAAATCAGATTTGCATCATTCACAAAACAGAAACCGAAAACAGTGCAATATAGCAATTGTGCATTAAAAATTAATTAAACAATTGAAGTTAAAACCTAATCATGCATTCTACACAATTAAAGTTGCTGCATTAAATTAAAAAAGAGAAGATTATACCTTTTGGGATGCAACCTTTTGAATGAGTGTCTCGAATTGAATTTGATTGTGATGGGATGCGGCCTCTTGATTGAGAATACCACCGGTCCTGAAAATTGATTCTTAAGAAAAACCGTTAAATTTGGTTGAAAGAAATTAAAAATGGAATTGAAAGGTTGGAAATAGAGATTACAAAAATGGCTTTTGTAATCTCTTGGCTTGAATATAAGAACACACTTGTGTTCTTATTCTCAAGTCTAACCCTTTGCAAAAATTCTCTTGAATTTTGCTTAGGGTTCTTATGACTAATTTTTCCAACCCCCTTTAACATGAGTATCATTTTCTATTTATATGGCAGCCCAAAAATGAACCTACCCACGTTTTGGACCTCATGGGAGTGCATTAGGGTTTTGGAAATTGGATATACTTCTTGAAAATCCTGAAATTTTGGCTGATTTTTAGGCTGTAATTGCGGGCCCGTTTTGACCCTCTAAACATTCGAATTTGGAGATGGTCATTAGAGACATATTTGTAGCCCATCATGTCAGCTTTCTATCCCATTTGAATCAACTCAATCGGATAATTGAGTCAAAATTTATGGTCAAAATACTGACCAATATACGGGCTGGAATCCAAATCCGAATTGGGCTTTGGATAATTTCGAGTTTTTTCACCTTTGGTCAACTTCTAGTGGATTTAGAAGTCCTTATTTGGCTGAATTTGAGACTTCTTAATTATAATCAATTTATTAATAATTAATATGATAATTATTGGTCAAAATAATTATCCCATTAGTTAAAAATAAATCAATTTAAGAATTATCTTTTGATGAAAATCTTGTGCATGAATACTTATCATTTTAAGGTGTTCTAAACCAATAGGAATTATTTATTAATTGATTTTAATTTACTCCTTTAGAGGACCAATCAAATTAATTAATAAGTAATCCTATGCATGTGAGCTTATGGTAAATATTATTTCAACCAATCAAATTCATTTCCTTAATAAAAACTTGGTTTTTTATCCAATTTCCAATCTGAAAATGCACTCTCGTTCTTAATTCAATTTTGATTACTTAAAATATAATTTTAAATTTATGGACCAACTTTGAATTTTCAAGCTTGTGAAATTACCATTTTACCCTTTATGCACTAAAGTGTAAAAAAGTAAAATTAATGGTTGCAAATGGGGTGTCAACATGCACATAACTAATTGTGGTTATATAATATACAATAATTGAATTTACAGGAAGATGTGAAGCCATCTAAAGGGCCCTTTCCTGCTTTTGAATCTGCCAAGAGCTCTCTAGCAGTTTTAATATTATTATTATACAATATACACTTTGTTGGTCACTTCTTCCAGATCCTCCTCCAAACCCATGGGTATGCTTTTTGTGTGTGTGAGACAAATACTTTAACCAGTCTACAACAATCTCAATCTTATCACATGTCTAAAAGGAATTTAAGGGAAATTCTTTAGTCCCATTCCCGTGGGAGTAACATGCATATCATTTGAGATAACATGCGTAACATGCCCCAAATAACATGCATGGTAGTTCAAACAGGACTAGAACAGACGGGACCAAAGAAGCCCCCATGTTTGAATAATGGTGACTGGAATTCCTACTCTTCTCCAAACATCATACACAAGACTGTCTTCAAATGAATAAGCCTATAAAATTAAGAGATATGTGATGTAATTATCAAATGTTACAGTTATAAAAATTCCACTTATAATTAATTTTATTATACTCATAACCTTACAATCATTTCATTCAATTATATTTCTAAAAAAACTATAGTAAATACTTTGATTTCAGGCTTCAGGTTTATAAGTCAATAAGAATGAGTTTACAGTTGTGTTTCTGCAAGCATGGTTCAGATTATTATATCATCAGATTAATAGTTTAGATTATCCAGTTTTGAAATTAACTAAATAAAATAGCATCACATCAAGGGGAAAAAAAAAAAAAAAAAACATTTTGCAACAAAGATGTAGCAGTATCTCTACCAACACATTTTTTGGATTTCAAATCATTCTTGTCTTTTCATTACACTTGTGCTTATGCCTCTAGTAATGTTCCCAGTAAGGATATCAAATTAGACACACAAAGGGCAATAAAGTCTAGAAACAAATTTAATAACTTGACAAAGGGACCCTCCACCTAATATGTCTGATTAAGTTAGAGAGAAGAAAGTGGG
>BKZX01026566.1:1129-21279 GCA_014362285.1 Fagus crenata
TCCTTTGTTTTATTCATTTAGTTCTCCCGGCCCCACCTCACTCTTTTTTTTTTTTTTTTTCTTAAAAAATAAAATAAAAATTGGAAACTTGGTTTTGAAGTTATGACTCCCTTTTTTCGAATTTTTGTTGATGTTTGGTATTTTTTTTTTTTTTCTTCTTCTATTGGTTGATTACTATGGACTACTAGGGGATTATTATAAATTCTCAGCTTATGTTTTTTTGCACTATGTTTACCATTGTTCATGTTTATGGTTGATCTTAAATAACTGGTTCTCAAGTTTTTAGCATAATGAAGGCCCGTCCCAGCCCAACCCTAAACTCAGCTGACCCGAGTCCTGCCCAAGCTCGACTCATGTGTCCCACTGTACACATGTAGAGTGATTAGCCAACGCATCTTGCATAAAGGTGTTATGTAAACATTATCTTATTATTATAGATCGTAGCTATATATCTTAAAACTAATAAGATTGTTTAGCCAAAAAAAAAACTAAAAAGATAATAATAATTGATTGGAGTCAGTTTCTCTTTTGCCCTTCTACATAAAGTGTTACAATTTACAGCCATCTTATGTTAATTTGCTCAATTTGTCAATTGATGCGAAAACTTGTTTACATGTTAGAGATCAATTTTACAACTTGTTCAAATGATGAATTATGATTTGTGTAACATTATTTTCAAAAAATCATAAAAATGATTGTAAAACTTATTGTGTAAATAGAGTTATTGAAATAATTGCTATCCTATGAAAAGGACTTCATTTGGGAGCTTAAAAGTCCTAATGAAGAGGATCCTTTTCCTAAACAATAAATAAAGTTGATTATTACAACTTGTAAGTACCAATGATACCAAACCATATATATCTAGAGTTTTTTTTTTTTTTTTTTGGAACTCAACCGCAGAATCGCAGATGCAAAGAAACGACTATAAATAGTGAAAAGAAGAGATCAACAAAATTTGACATGCCATTGAAACACATTTCCGACTTTTACAAGCCAATTACAACTTACATCACAAATTGATAGAAGAGCTCAACAAAATTTGACATGCCATTGAAGCACATTTCAGACTTCTACAAGCCAATTACAACTTACATCACAAATTGTTGTGGACTGACTAGTTAATGACCTTATCTAATATCCATAAAGGATAAGTAGAAGGAACTAATTAAGAAAGACCTTGAAAAGCAAGATCAGTACATACTACATGGTACATAGTATATATATAATCATGACAACAGCAACAACAATGCAGAGAATGATGGTGTGGTTACTGGAAAAAACGCGATGGCAATGGTGTGTGGTGGTGATAAATTATTGTTATTCTTGGCATTAATTTGATGATATTGAGGGGCGCAACCATCTTTAACCAGCTGCTAGCTAGCCTTGTCAAAATGAGCCTTTGGAGGCTGCAGAGGAAGAGGAACAACAAAAACAGAAAACAGAAGCTATTTTTATGACAATTCAATGGAGCATCATTCTTTTTACTGACCTCCTTTTTGGCGGAATTAAAGAAGCTACTTCCTCACAAGTGTTCTGCTTCATCAACATCTCTGTCTTTTGCTACTCTGTCCCTGCCTTCCTCTTCTTGTTTGTTCCCTAAAGAGACCGGAGATCTCTTAATGATTTGTGTCAATTGCAATTTGCATGTAATAATTTGCAGCTTTAACTGGCTTTATATAGAGGCTAATTAGAGGATGACCAGTGCCTAGGAAGTGGTGGGAAATGAGTCCCACTAAACAATTTGCCTGAATTTGGGTGACACGTGTCAAAGCCCAAAGTGGCATGAGTGGAAATTGTTAAAAAAATATATATATATATTAAAAAAAAAAAAACACAGGAATTAAAAGATTCAGCGTGATTTTTCACAGAAGATTCTGAGTGATTTATGTGGAATGTAGACTTTTAAGCATTTCATGGGCCCTGTGAAAGACCAAAAAGAGCTCTTAAGATCTTTATGTATGGTACTATGTCCCAACCACTTTGTCCACCAATTTTCTCTTTGTATGCTCCCTTTATTAAAATAAGGGTCCTAATATTTTCACATCACTATTTCATACTACCGTACATAATTCACGTAAGTATTTTATTTAATTTCTAATGAAAAATTTTGGTTTTGAAAAACATAAATTAAATTAAAGATTATAGTATAATGACATTCCTATTCAAAACTAGAAGAACGACTAAATAAATATTAGATTATTTATTTTACTACATTTCAATTTAATAGCAAACCTGTTTTATCAATCTTTCGTGTAATTTTGTCAAAAAAAAAAAAAAAAACTAATTTAGAATATTAACTAACTAATATATTTAGAACATATTTCTATAATTTTTTAATCGTACTTTCAAGAAAATTAATAAAAATAAATACTATTTATTTTACACACACACCACTATTTCAATACCATTTAAAATGTGAATAATATTGTCCATAATTTGTGAGCATGTTCAAATTTATGGACAATATTGTCAACATTTAAGTGATGTAAGGTATAGGTGGTGTGAACATATATTTTCCTAAACATATAGATATAGACATGAAGATCTAATTAATAATCCAAATTAAAGAAAAATCTTAATAAATAAAAAAAGAAAGATAACATTGGAGTAATACAAATAAAAATACAAAATTCTAGACATTTAATGTTGAATTTTAACAAAAACAGTATATGTAATTTATTTCTCTGTTAGCTAAAATTTCAAAATTTTATCATGGACTTTTAGTCATTGATAGAGTTTAATTTGAGAATTATAATCATATTAAACTCAAATTTTTATACCTATTAATTCATATTTATTTGACGTATTTGCTCCTTTTTGTTGGAATTAGCTCATATTTGTTTTTTGGTCAATTGGCCAATCCAATTTTCTTATAGCCGCTCTCTCCCGTAAACATAAGCATACTGTCGTACCGCATAAAAAAAAAAAAAAAAAAAAAGACCTTGTTGATTTCTCTCTTCTTTGATCTTGCTTAACCAAATCTTTCACAACACTTTTGTAACTCACTAATTCATTAAGCATATAAAATAGGTTCTTTTTATCCACCTATTAGAGAGACATGCCATTAGTATATTGTCTAATAATCATAAAAGTGTCAGAAGTTTTGTAACTCAATAGTATTGACTAGTATGAAGAACTATGACTTCAAATCCCTCATCTCTATTATTGTAACTATCAAATTCATTCTTCGTATTTTTTACCCTCATTCTTTAAAAAAGAAAACCTAATAGCATCTTTATATAATTATATTATCTTGATACGAATGAGTGTACTATTTAAGAACTTCTTATCTTACTTAGTATTGTAGAGCAGTAAGACAACAATAATGGTGGTTAGGCTGTTGTATTTTGGGGACATCATGCTTAAAAACGTTTATTGCATCAGTTGATAAAATATCCCGCAAACGTCACGTATTGCCTTAAGAGAGTGGCATAGTCTATGCCTCAACTTAATTAGTTACCTTAAATCTTGTGGAATTAACGGAAACAAGTAATATTTCATGTTTTAAGTTATGCTGAAACGCCAATGAGGTAATATATTTAAAATTGATATATAACTTTTGTAAAATATCACCATTTAAAGCATAATTTTTTTAAATTATGAAATTTACTGTTTTTATTAATTTATGTTCATAAAAGCAACCTTTAATATAAGTAATAAAACTCCAAATTAAAAAAATATATATATATATATATATATATATTAATTTTAATAAGAACAAATAAAAATAGCACTGATAAGAGTATAACCATTCATTCACATGGAAGTATTTTTGTTATAATACAAAAAATATTTAATACTTGTTTTAGATTTTTAAATGAAAAAAAATGCATGTATTTTTTAGAGTAGTTGAATATCATACAATTAATGAGAATTTGTTAAAAAAAAGAGAGTACATATTTATATCCTATGTTGTACATAGCTCATAGTTTAAGAATTTTTTTTAACCTATTATATAGTGGTTCCAAATGATCATCCATGTGTATTTTAATAACTAATCGCTAATCTGTGCGATACATGAGAAAATTTATTGAAATTAATATATATATATATATATATGAGTTATTATTTCTATAAAATACAATTTAGATAATAATAAAAAAAAAAAAAACTCGAGTATCCAATATGATAAGTCCAAGTTTAATAAAATCTCAATAATCTTTAAAAAAATCAAAATTGATTTAGTGTTTATTGAGTTGAAATCAAAGTAGAAAATCATTAAAAAAAAAAAAAAAACCGTTTAGTGAAAATTTACAAGAATTTAAAAGCTTATATGACTTATTAAGACACCTTAACTTATTAATTACTCATATAACTAAGACCATTAAATATAACTCATAACTAAGACCATTAAATATAAGTCATTCAATCAAAAGTGTATACTTGTATATTTATTTGAATCCTTACTTAATAAAACTTTTCTTCAAATTGGTATTGAAATTTAATTATGTTCGTTTCTATTTTTTTAGAAGATATTAGGACAAAACTTAGGTATAGTTTCTTAGGTTAGGTACATTAGATTCTGCAATTGAATTCAAACAAATGGTTGCATTAACTAATGAAATACAAATAATATTATCTTTACAAAAAAAAAAATTAAATTAAATATAATCATGTGTTTGAATTCAATTAGAAAACCTAATATGCTTAACCTAACAAATTGTTACTAAGTTTTACCGAAGGAATTATATGTTCGTTTACCAATTATGCATTTATATTTAACTATTTATTCCTATTGCAACGCGGACGAAAAACACGTGTTTTATCCACTTTAATAAATATGGTTGCAATTTGTCATTTAAATAGTTTTTTAATCTTTGTTTAGGGTTAACAAATAAAGTTATTACAAAATAGTAATCATCATATCCAATAATTTTGATTTTTTTTTTTTTCTATGTAAAGTGAAACTAGGCATGTGTGTGTTTTTCTTTCTCTTTTTTTCTTTCTAAAAAAAGAGTTATGAATAATTTGTGATGATAAATGAGGGATAAATAATGAAAGGATTATGTTGATTATTTATTTAATATAAATGAGGTTGAGGGTTTACGTATTTAGAGGTTGGGAATGCAATTAGAGTTTGGGTATGGTATTGATGTGAGTGTCTAAGGCTCGGACTTAGTTGGAGAATTGAGATTAGAGAAGAGTGAGGTTAAAATTAGGACCCCTTAGGAGAGACTCGTACCTTGTAGGGAGAGAGAAATCAACCAATTTATAGAGATAGAATAAAAAGAGAATTTCAAGAGAGATATGACAAATGCATCAACTAGTTTCATTATGAGAAATTCAATTACAAGAAATTCTTTTATTTTCACTTACAAAGCTCCCATTGGTTGACTCATGTACATGCCCATTTTTTAACTAATAATTTAAATGGGCCCCCAAATAAAATGCTTGGGCTTAACTAATCCTTTAATAAGCCCGGCCCAATAAAATACCCTAAATAATCCCCAACAAGATACTTGGGCTTAATTACCCCTTTTATAAAAATAGCCCAATAAGCCCAGCCCATTTAAATGTGCCAAATAATGCCCAATAATATACTTGGGCTTAATTAGTCACCTAATAAGTTAACCCAATGAGCCAAGTCCAATAAAATGTCCCAAACAGCCCTTAATAAATTATTTGGGCTTGCTCCAAAAACCCATAACCCGAAACAGATAACCCAATCTACCAAGACACCCATATAGCACCATCTGGGCCCATTTTCAAGTGTCCCGGCACTATTCACAAGCCCAAAGGAAATTCACATGAAGCCCATAATCCAAGATGTGCTTATAATGCAATTATGGGGCCTAAACACTATTGAATTAATAGAGGGAAGTAGCTGGAGTCCAAACATTAATCAGCCCAGCACCCAAAATAGCTGAAAACAGCCAACCCGTGGATCCCATGGGGTCTGAACTAAGGCTGACAGAAGAGGAGTTGCATGTCTGCTGCTGGCAGAGCCTGTGCCATGTCCTATTTTTTACTGAAAAGGAGGAAGGCAGCAGCAAAACCATCTTCTCCAACGTGACAAGAGCTGCCAACCCACCATTTTCAAATTACACAAGCTTCCACAACTCATTCCAGCTCTCCACTCCACCGGAAACCATGATTTCTAGCATTGTTCACGCAGCAGATTTCTGCATAACAGCTCCAAGATCACTGGCAGCAATCAAAATGCATGAGAAGTGAAGAAATATTATAGAGAACCTACAACCATGTCCATTCCGGTCCCAAAGGGGACTCAGGGAGTAGCTCCCACGGCCCAGACCTGTGAGGAAGCTACTCTCCTTATGTTGACTCGACTGGAGGAGTGTGGTTTGGTGGAGGGGAGTCAGTTCCGAGGCTTAGGCAGCCATGAACTTCTGTCATTAGGTCTGCTGGGAGGCTCAATGATGGGTTTATGGGTACCAAGTCACATGAGACATGCATGGACATAACCATACACAAAACCCATCAACAAGAGGCAATGAGTGCCTCTGACAAGCCATTTCAGGGAGGGAGAAAACCTTACCCTGACACCAGGAAAAGGCCCTAATCATTTTACTTATGCCATACTCCTTTTGACAAAACATGTCATAGGAGATTAATACTAAAAAACTAATGGGCTTAAGGGAACCATAATCTCGGTTTTCCCTAGGGATTAAGCCATGTTAATCATTCTATATATTGAGAACTGACTGCATTCTAAAAAAAAAAGGAGATCCATTAGCTTCAGTCAGACCAAGAACAACCCTTCCAACAACTCAAGAAATTACCACAATTAAAACCTAAGAGAGAGGATTTTCTCTTGAATTCCCAAGCAAAAGCTTCTGAAACTAGGTGTTCTGAGACCCTTTCCAATTTAGGTATACCGGCCCGAGCTCAGAAAATAAAGTCCCATTCCAAAAGATAAGGATTCATAACTTAACTTCTATTTCCCCAAAAAAAGCTCTCCTGGCAGATGTCTGGGCAGAACTTTTTGAAATGCCTTACAAGGACCATAATGGTTCTCTACCATTAGTTTAGCTCCATAAAAGGCCCAAACACACTCTTCCCCAACCCTTATGCATGTCTCATCGGAGGTGACTCTCTCCTAACAAGTCAACCTTCTTTTAGTTTCAACAGAATTTGTCACTGTTCAAAGCTCTCCTGGCAGATGTCATCAGCAGTACAGAAAACTCATGTTGGAATTGTGATAGTCAAAGTGATGTCGTTTTAAGTTCAATTCAACTGAGGAACAGTGAGAGGCTCGGCGCAAGACTGTTCTTTGGATTGCTGATCGATAATGATGCTTTGGTTAAACTTCTCTTGATCTTTGTTCATGTTATCTTTTGGGCTTTAGCGATTTTAGCTTTTGAATATTCTTGAGAAGTGTCCCACTAGCCCGTGGGCCAAACCTTAGGCCTTCGGTTGAGTTTTGGGTTTGGCTACCCCTTTCTCTAAATCAGAGCCCATGTCGTGATCACCCTCGGCACACCACGTGGCATTGTTACAAAAACACCCCTCACATTTCTGGCGACTCCACTGGGGAGTCGAGATCAACACTTCCAAGAAGAAAGTTAGAGCTCAGGAGCCATGCCTCCAAAAACCCGGCAAAGAAGAAATCAAAGAGAAACTTCTGTCCATACAGAACATTCTCATGCTGAATCTGCTGTCAATGTGCAAGGATAAGATCAGCAACGACCACCTCCAAGTGGTCAGAACCAAGAAGTACCACCAACAAACTTGCTACTGGAACTGATACAGAGCTTGCAGCAGAACCAGAGTGAGCTGGCAGAAGCCATCAAACAGCTCAAAGAGAAGGATGCTGGTATGAAGACTCCTCCTCAAAATGGGGAAGAAAACCAAGAAAAGCCTTACCAAGACTCAGGTTCACACGAAAAGGAAGCTACCTTTGTGACAATGTCTGATATAGCTGACCTCCTCAAACAAGAAAGGGAAAAGAATCCAAAAGAGCCTTGACTCTTTGTAAGAAAGCCTCCCTATCCTGCTGAGTTGTTAAAGAAGCCTTATCCTGAGAAGTATGTTGCCCCGACCTTCTCACGTTTTGATGGCCGGAAGGGGAGTGCCCTTGTGCATATTAGCAAGTTTGTAGACTCAATGGGGGCTTATGCCGGGAACGGTGATCTATGCCTTCAAGAATTCTCAAAGTCCCTTGACGATAGAGCCTACACATGGTACACCACCTTGCCTCCCGGATTTGTGAAAGTTTGGGAAGATATGGTTGAGTTGTTCTGCGGGAAGTATTTCCAAGCGGAAGAAAAAATCACCCTTGTCAACCTCCACACTACAAAGCAAGCAAGCGGGGAAGACTTGCTGCGTTATATACATCGTTTTTGTGACATATCTCTGGATTGCTACGCTAATTATGAAGAAGGCGAATTAGTAGGGGTTTGCATAGATAACATGCTGCCAGAATTTCGAGCTCACCTTGAAAACCTTGACATCTCAAGATTCGGGCAGCTGCTCCAAAAGGCTCGAAAAACAGCGTTATCAGTCAAGCCTCATACTGAAAAGCCTAGAGAAAAGAAGAATCCACCACAAGTTCTTACGGTGTCTACTGCAAGCAACAAGCGGAAGAAATCAAACGAGAGGTCTTTTGATGAAGCGCCGCCTCCGGTCCCTTGCACTCTAGAAGAAATGAAGGCCATTCTTGACAAATGGGTGGCAGATGGCATTCTCAAACTTCCAGAAGTTCAGAAGAAAGCAACTGAAGAAGACAAGAAGAATCCGAAATTCTGTTATTTCCATCGATATGTCCATCACTCCACGGCAGATTGTTGGACTCTTAGAAGAAAATTCCATGAGAAAATTCAAGATGGGACACTGGAATTACCTCAAGTACAGCAAAAGGTGCATACTGATCCTTTCCTTAAACATAAAAATGGGGCTGTTGTTTCGGTTGTCATTCATGGGAGTACTAGCGACGTGGATGCTGATGAGTCTGCCACTGCAAGCACTGCCATGACACCTACAGCCATCAAGACTCTACAGAGGAATCCCAGGTTTCGGTCTCTCTTCAATCAGCTAGGATTGAATCCAGAAGCTCGCACAGCAGTTACTGAGGCCATCATGGCCATAGCAGCAGATTCCGGAGCTCACTATTTTACGGCAGAAACCCATGCCAGCCGAGCCTTTCTGGAAACAACCAATGCAATCACATTTACAGATGAGGATATGGAAGTTCAGTATCCAGATCACCGACGTCCTCTCTACCTTTCAGCCACAATTAATGAGGTACAAGTAAGGCGTGCCTTAGTAGATAACGGCTCTTGTATCAACCTCATTCCTTTAAGTACCATCCAAGCAGCAGAAATCTCTCAAAAGAAGATCCAAGGGGCACCTATGGAGATAAAAGGTTTCGGTGGTGTAGGTGAATACACTAAAGGGCATATTCAACTTGTTTTAAAGGTTGGTCCCATTGTGGCTTTCACACGGTTCCATGTTGTGGACTCCACGGTTCCTTACCACATTCTATTGGGAAGACCTTGGCTGCACAAGCATCAGCTCATCCCCTCCACTTATCACCAATGTGTCAAAGGAAGGCTCAATGGGAAGCCTATCCGAATAGCCGCCAATTCCGCACCCTTTGATCAATCCGAGTCCCACTTTGTTGAGGCAGTCTTGTATGATGAAGTTACTCCAGCAGGGGAAGCATCGCTTGCCAAACCTGTTGGAATTCCACTACCCAAATGGGAAGAAATAAGGGATGCCCCTGGGGCGGACTTGAGAGATCTGCTGGAACAGAGAAAGAAACGCAAAGCAGAAGCTAGCACAAGCAAGAGCCAGCCACAATGCGTACGCGTCCGTTTACCCGATGGACGCGTTGTTTACCGTTTGTGAAGGTGCGCGGGGGCCAATTGTCCTCAACAAGAGGCCCCCGAACTAGAGGAGGGAATTTTGCACCCCTCCTGTCTCGCAATGAATGAAGCAAGTATGCCAGAATCTGCAGATGCAGCAGAACCCGTTGCAGCAGATCCCAAAATTTCTGCAGAAGAAGAACTTGAGGTAATCAATCTAAGTTCTGATCCTAATATACATAGGCCTGTTTCTATCAGTGCATCATTGTCAGTTGAAGAAAGAATGCATCTAGTAGAATTATTAAAAAGAATATCAAGATGTTTTTGCTTGGCAATATGATGAAATGCCCGGGATAGACCCGAAACTTGTTGCACATTCTTTAAATGTTGAACTGGGTACTAGACCAGTGGTACAACCTATGAGGACCTTTCATCTAGAGGTCGAAGCTCAAATCACTCAAGAAGTCAAGAAGCTACTTTCAGCTGGTTTCATTAAGCCAATACAGCACCCACGGTGGCTGTCCAACATAGTTCCAGTAAAGAAAAAGAATGGTCAGATCCGGTGTTGTGTGGATTTCCGTAATCTCAACAAGGCATGTCCTAAGGATGAATTCCTGCTGCCTAATATGGACCTCCTGGTTGACTCAGCTGCTGGTCATGCAATGTTTTCCTTTATGGATGGTTTCAGCGGCTATAATCAAATCTTTATGTCTCCAAAGGACGCTGAGAAGACTGCATTCCGCACACCTATCGGGAACTTCTACTACACCATCATGCCATTTGGACTCAAGAATGTCGGAGCCACGTATCAAAGAACCATGACAGCAATGTTTCATGATATGATGCATTGTGAGATTGAAGATTATGTTGATGATATTGTAGTGAAGTCCAAGACGAGGGGAGATCATTTTGGTATTTTAAAGAAGGTGTTCGAAAGATGCCGATTATACAAGCTCAAGATGAATCCTCTCAAGTGTGCATTTGGAGTTTCAGCCGGCAAATTTCTGGGTTTCTTAGTGCACCAGCGGGGTATCGATGTTGATCCAGTAAGGGCATCTGCCATAGCCACTATGAAGCCACCAACCACACATAAGGAGCTGAAGAGTTTCTTAGGCAAGCTATCATACATAAAAAGGTTCATTCTTGGACTTGCTGTTGTAACTTCTACTTTCGCAACACTCTTGAGGAAGGGAGCCTCATTTCATTGGTCTACCGAATGCCAAGAAGCCTTCGAAAAGGTACAAAGCATCATGACCAAGCTCCCTACTGTTTGTGCACCTATTTCTGGAAAACCTCTTCGACTCTATTTGGCCTCAAATAGTCCAGCAATTGGGGCTTTGATAGCCCAAGAAAATGATAATGGAGTTGAACAACCTGTCTACTATGTTAGCCATACTCTTAAGGATGTAGAAAGCCGATACTCGGGGGCTGAGCGATCTTGTTTAGCTCTGATTTATGCTTCCCAAAGACTCCGACATTATTTCCTAGCTCACAAAGTCCAGTTAATGACAAAGTCTCATCCTGTCAGAAGTCTGCTGCATCGGTCTGTACTATCTGGCAGATTAGCACAATGGCTTCTGCAGTTGTCACAGTATGAGATTATTGCTGAAACACCAACTGCTATTAAAAGCCAGGCTATTGCCGACCTATTAGCTCAATTTCCTGGAGAAGACAACTCATTCATTACAGATGAAGTACCAGGGGAAATTAATGAACTATTCCTGGTAGGCTTGGCAGATTCTGTTTGGACCTTGAGATTTGATGGCTCCTCAACTGCTACATCAGCAGGGGCCGGTATTGTTCTGCACAAGGATGATGGGGAAGCTGTAACGAAATCTTTCAAGTTTGATTTCCCTTGTTCCAACAATGCAGCTGAGTATGAGGCTTACCTAGCCGGATTAGCAATAGCATATGAAATGGGAATCAAGCATTTACGAGTTATTGGCGATTCTAACCTTGTGGTATGTCAAGCCCGAGGAGAATTCTCATTCAAGGAACCATCGTTGGCACCTTATAGAGCTCTGGCACAGAAGTTTGAAGCAAGATTCAGCACCTTCGAAATAGAACATGCTCAAAGGAACGAGAACCGGTACGTGGATGCCTTGGCTACTTTGGGATCTCAAATAGCCTTTGAAGGTGAAGAAGTGGATGTCACCATCTGTAAGAAGGGGAAGCCTATTACTGAATCATTGAGAAAAGAGTTTGAAGAGCTGTCTCGAGCCCAAGAAGACTGGCGAGCACCAATCAAAGCCAAGCTTATGTCTCCTGCTGATACGGCAGATTTAAGACAAATCAAAGATTACACCTTGATATCTGGGGATCTTTATAGGAGACTGCCTGGAGGAGTTTTGGCACGCTGCATTAGCCTCGAGGAAGCAAAGCAAAGGCTGTCTGAAATCCATGAGAAAACTTGTGGAGATGGAGGAACTACCAGCCTCTATCGCAGACTTCAGCGGCTGGGGTATTTCTGGCCAAACATGAGTGCAGAAGCAGCGGAGGTACAAAGCCAATGCCCAACTTGCCAATTCCATCACAACAACGAAGAGGTATGCGCAACTTTTGTCTCTAATGATTGGCGCACACCCTTCTTAGAATACTTGCTTGAAGGGATTTTGCCCTCGAACCCCAAAGATGTTTATCGCCTTAAAAGGCTAGCCTTGAGGTATTTTGTGGAAGGCGGAACTCTCTTTCAAAAAGGCTTTCATGGAGAGCCACTTAGATGCCTTGGCTTATCCGAATCCCAAATGGTCATGAAAGAAACTCATGCGGGGGAATGCGAGGAACATCAAGGAAAAAAGAGGCTCTACCAATGCTTACTTACACTCGAATATTACTGGCCTACAATGAAAAAGGACGTGGCAGATTTTGTGAAAACATGTCATACTTGCCAAGTCCAAGCCAATTTGATCCATACTCACCCAACCAGTCTCCAAAACATGGCTACACCTTGACCATTTCATACTTGGGGGCTAGATCTCATAGGCCCCATCAATCTGGCCTCCGGTGGTTACATTTGGATTCTTGTAGCTACCGAATACTTTATAAAGTGGGTAGAAGTCATCCCTCTCCGAAAGGCAACAGGTGCTGCAGTTGCAAACTTTATCCGAGAGCACATAATCACTCGCTTTGGCATACCATACAAGCTCATCACCGACAATGGTACTCCATTCGTAAACAAGGATGCACGTGAGGTGCTAGAACACTACCGAGTCAAGCATCGACGTTCTACACCTTATTATCCTCAAGGTAATGGGCAAGCTGAAGCCACAAACAGAATGTTGCTGCGAATTCTGAGCAAAATGGTGTTTGATTATGGGAACGACTGGAAAGCCCATCTGGCAGATGTCCTCTGGGCATACCGAAGTTCACCTAAGACAGCAATAGGTTTTACGCCCTTCTCACTTGTTTATGGTACTGATACCATTTCCCCAACTGAATTGGTTGTGCCTAGCCCACGAGTAATGCAGGGGAGTGAGTTGGAAACGGACGCTAATATGTGTGCTGAAGCACGTATGGCAGATCTGGAAGGACTTGATGAGGCAAGGGATTTAGCTAAAGCAAAAAGCCAAAGGAACTACCAAAAAATGGCTAATGTCTATGGTAAGGCCCTTCGAGTCCGAATTTTTGCGGAGGGACAAATGGTCTTAAAGGTCGCAGAATTTGTAAGGAGAAACCTACCATCTCCATCTAAGTTCTCTCCTAATTGGGATGGGCCATACATTATCCGAGAAGCGCATGGAAGTGGTTACTACAGACTGTCTAAGTCTGATGGGACTGCCCTGGCAGATCCCATCAATGGAAAATGGCTGAAACACTATTACTCGTAAGATGCATTACAGCAGATTTTGCATTATGTATCTTTCTTCTTTTGAAATAGCTTTGAAGCATTTTGTGCTAGGCTAAGAGTAATAGAAGTTAAAACGCCCTTCTTTTGTATTACAAAATATATCAACTTTTTGTACAATGTAATCCAAGCAAGTAAAGTTGACACAATTCAAGTTTCATTGTTCATAAGCGAATGT
Organism: Fagus crenata; assembly: GCA_014362285.1. Classification (NCBI taxonomy): domain Eukaryota; kingdom Viridiplantae; phylum Streptophyta; class Magnoliopsida; order Fagales; family Fagaceae; genus Fagus; species Fagus crenata. The sequence continues at coordinate 14,916 of BKZX01026566.1, forward strand.
ACTTAACAAATATGTGCCAAAAAACCAAAGTAAAATCAAGTTTCATTGTCAAAGCCTATACATGGCTAACATATTACAAAACAAAAAGAAAGGAGAGTGCAGAAGATGATGCGCTCAGGACAGCAAGCCTTGGAGGGCTGACTCAGTACGAGCTTCTGCAGAAGCCCTTCTGGCAGAAGCCAAATCCCATGGGCTTGGTGCAACAGCGTTTAAAGCATCCCTCAAAGCAGCAACACGAGCCTCTGCCTCTCTCAATTCAGCCAAGACCCTCCTGCTGAATATGTCACGGGCTAACCTCCTCAAATAGTCGAGAATGAAACCAAATTTGAAACCTCCTTCAATGGCCTCTTGGACTACGGCTTTCCACTCAAGGATATGAACTTCAGTAATGTCCTCAAGCCTAGTGTGCTCCATATGGGCTAACACACAGCAAAGGAGGGTCAGCAAAGAACTTCCCACATGCACGCCACGGCTGAAATAGGACGAACAACTGCCGTACTTTTCCCACAGGGCCTTCAAGAACCGAATTCCTCCTCGGGGTACTCGAAAGACTTCAAAGTCAGCCTTTACATCATCAAAAGTCCAGAAATGCTCAGCATGGCGGGAACTGAATGACGTACGGTCAAATTCTCGGAAGAAGGCATCCATATCAGCAAGAACAGAAGTTCTTGATGTTGCAGACCTTGCAGCAGACAACAGCCCTGGTTGACTCCTAACGGCAGACTCTACTGCTGCAGCCTGAAGTCTTCCTTCTTCCTCTGCAATAGCTTCACGACTGCTTTTAGCTGCAAAAAAAATGAGGCAAAGAGGAAAGATTCAGTTAAGTAAGCATAACCATGCAAAAGCAAAAAGTAAACAAGTGAGTAAAATACTTACTAATACTCCTTTACTAAAAAAGATATGCTAATTGCAACTTGTTCTCAAGATAGCCTGGCTAAATTATTTGGGGGAACAATAACTGAGCATTAACTCAGGTTCACCCAACGGGGAACAACAACTGGGCATTAACCCAGGTTCACCCAACGGAGGACGACAAATGGGCATTAACCCATGTCCACCGGTTTACCTAATGGACCTAATGGTGAACAACAACTGGGCATCAACCCAGGTTCACCAAAGGGAGGACAACAAATGGGCATTAACCCATGTCCACCGAGCTCAGCCAATTAGGCCTGGATGGTGAACAACAACTGGGCATTAACCCAGGTTCATCGGAAAGGGGACAACAAATGGGAATCAACCCATGTCCATTGAGCTCACATATTATACCAAACAGAGGACAACAACCGGGCATCAACCCGGGTTCACCGGATGGAGGACAACAAATGGGAATCAACCCATGTCCATACACAATGGGGGACAACAAATGGGAATCAACCCATGTCCACCAAACTCATTTTATTGGGAGTATGCAGCCACAAAACAGTGGGCAAAAGATGGGAGAAGACTTACACAACCCGTTGGTGCTGGGCTCACAAAATCACAAAAGGGTGTGACCATAATGTGGTGGACAACAAATGGAATCAACCCATGTCTACTAGGCTCACCTAATTAAAAGAAGTTGTGAAAACAGCAAACAATGGGTAGGAAGTCATTCTATCTCTACTGGGCTCATGCTTCGACAATAGTAAATTTGAAGCTACCAAATGGCAAACAACAAATGGGCATCAACCCATGTCTGCCAGACTCACACAGCAAGCAACGACAACAAAAGACATCAAATGAGAATCAACCCATGTCTGTTACATCTACCAAGATTTTGTTTCATGGTCATGGGCAATAAACGAGCACTAACTCATGCCTAAGCAATCCATGATCAACAAACAAGAGAATATATACTTACAAGCTCTATGCACAACAGGCAAATAATCAAGCTTTACTTATATATTTCAAGAAATCTCTGCCATCAGGCAACAGCAATGGCAAAATATTATTTAGAAACCAATACTTGTTCTGGTTGGGCTTGTCTGAGCTGCTACAGGAGCAGTGACCTCCATATCTACTGTCTGAGCACCAGCCATGTTATCTTCTGCATCAGCCCAGACTTCATCGTAGCTATCATGGGTATCTGCCATGTCCACATCATCTACAGGGCTCTGGGCCAATTCTTCTTCTATAGCTGGAATACTACTGCCAGGAGTGACATCTGCCTGAACTGGTTCTTCACTGGCAGCAACTTCAGCAGGTTCAACATGAGCCACATCTGCATTAAAATCACCATCAGTCACAAGATTTTCATCAATTAATATGCTCTCAGCAAGAATATTACCTTCTGGGACTTCAGGGGTGTGTGCAGGGACCTCTTCATGGCTAGTAACCTCCTCAGTGATTACTGGTGCAGTCTCACCTTCTTGGACAACTGTTGCAACAGACACAGCAGCAGCTGTAATTATAGGTGTAGGAGCTGTACCACCAGATTCACCAAGGGGACTCGGGGGTGTTGGTACTCTTGCTGTGACTGAAGCAGTTCTCTCAGAATCGGTAGACACTAAGCTTCCCCTCCGGGCTCTCCGAACGTATTGACGAGTGGACGGACTTGAGTCAAGTAAAGAGGGGTCTGCATGACTGCCACTCTCAGAAATATCACCCTGAACAGTCCCACCGCTGCTGGTCACAGCTATCGGTGTAGTCTCTACAACTCTTTCAGCACCTGTGTCAACCCCAACAGTCACATGCTCTTCAACAACCCTTTCTGCAGACTTGGTTTTACTGGCAGATGCAGTGGAATCACTGTCAGAAACAGCACCTGTAGCTCCCAACTCACCCATGGATACCTCATCATCTTCAGTACTGGCCCCTGCCTCCACACCCTTCTCCTCAGAAGAGGCATTTATGATAGCATCCGTATCCAGGGAGCCAATATCTACTGAGCTCATATCTGCTGTAAAATCACCTGCACCAGAGATTGTTTCTGCAGCAGCAGCTTCAGTATTTTCACTTTCAGTTTTTGCTGCAGCAGCAGTTTCAGCACTTTCACTCTCAGTCTCTTCTGCAGTAGCAGTTTCAATATCTTCATTCTCACTCTCCTCGGCAACAACTCCAAATGGATCATCTTTGTCACTTGAAGATGATGAGCTGCTTAAATCATCCTACAAAAAAAAAGGAAGAGAGAGCATGAGAACCTTATTTTTTTGTTAGAAACAAGATGCCGTGGCTAAACGCGTACCGGTATCTCAATCGGGGTGCGGGCAGTCGTGTCAGCCCTTTGCTTAGACTGCCACAAAGCAGAAACTACATCAACACTATGAAATACATACATATGTATATATATATAAATATATATATATATATATATATATTAATTGACAAAATAAAGAGGCGAGAAATGAAAACACTTACTCTTTTCTCGGAATAAACAATGCCGCAACCTGATTTACGCGCAGCAACGCGAGCAGCAATAGAAGCTGGACCACTTGGAAAGGCAGGAGGAACGAAAGTTTTCTTTCCAGCTCTAGTCTTTTTAACTGGTTTCTTACTCACTGAGGCAGAAGCCCCTTGAGCAGCAGTCTCATCAGCCAACACTGGATCTTGGACAACAGTCTTCAGGGCCAATACTCATTTGCTAACTCTGCCAGCCGTTGTTTTAACCCTCTTTGAAGCTTGAGCAGGAGAATCCTTGCTCACAGCTTCTCCCTTTTTGGATCTATCTGGTTGCTTCCTCTTAGCAGCAGTGGGAGTGCCAGCAGAAACGTTCCTTTTGCCCCTACTAGATGGCACTTTTCCAGGAGCAGCGATATGAGGGTGATCCCTCAGCCACAAAGGAGGGTGGTGGTTGCCGTATATCACCCACCGTGAGTACTCATGGTGCCACACAGCATAACCCAAGCTTTGGCGGTTCGCATAAGTGGTCATAGTATTGGTGGCCCCGAACAAGCGAGGGTGAGGCAACGGGGAGGTGTATGACTCAAGCAAATGGGAGATATCTTTCCTCCCACTATCTCTGAATTCCACCATTGCAGTCATCAACCCCCTCCAGTAATTGGCCATACCCGCGGTGTAAACCCCAATCCTATTGTCGCTCGGGACTATGACTCGAGGGGTAACGCTGCTCCAATAAGCGAAGGCCCTGGCTCTTAAAAATGGATTAACAGTGGGAATTTCACCCGCTGCAATTCCCATAACAGCTAGTACCTCTTGGTCAAACCCGAATTGTCTCCTCACCCTATGGGCACTATAAATTGTGAACTGAGGTCCATCGGACGACAATACTGGTAACCAGCCAGCATTAGTGGCAGAAAGATAAGTCAAAGAGGCCACATCTCCAGCAATAAGGGTGTAATCCTGAGCCTCCACATCACGAAACCCGGACATCACTAATTCGTACACAAAACCCCGATGAGTTATCCCGTAAGGTCTCTAGCAAACCTTACCCTCGCTGTCCAAGGAGGGAATCAAACTGTGGTCATAAAACTTATTGCCCACCCAGCGAAACACAGCAGGAACATCTCCCTGAAAGTCACCAACATTGACAACAACCCCTTCCGGCATCGATGCAAACTTCTTCCGGATCTCATAAGGCTTCTTGCCCTTTCGTATGTATTCCAAGGCATGCTCCCAAATAAACGTATGCACAATAGACGAATTGAAGGCCGTGGAGACAATGTGGCAAGATGCCCCGGCCAATTCCTCAGCATGCAGCAAATCCAGCTGAGTATAGAGCTGCCCCAGCAGCAAAGGAGCAAGGGGAAAACGAACCCCTGCAGCAATTTTAACAACAAGACCAAAATATAAAGGCTTGATCGAATACGCAGGGTGCTCACCGAAGACGCATTTGCTGAGCCAATATGATACAAAAGCGGCTCTCCGGATCAAAGGGTCCTCTATTCTGAGGAAGTGCTCCATCCAAGAATTAAATCTTGCTGCTTGGGTCCCTAAGGCAACGTTCTTTCGCCCTATGTAATCTGCCAGGACAGCTTCAACTTTTGACTCCTCAGGGGAAAACCCAATTTCTGCTGGGTCTTGGTCACCCAAAATTGGCAACAACCAATGATTCTCCACGTCCTCTAGCGTAACAGTCAACTCCTCATGTGCAAAAAAGAACGTGTGCGTGGATGGACACCACCTCCGCACCAACTGCCGTAATGCTTCCGTATCTCGGTACATATTTGAACATCTTGAAATGAGGATGGATCGAAGAACACCAGCTTGCTCCAAACGGTCACAGAATCCTCTATCAGCCAACTCCGAATCTATCCAATCTGCCCATTCAACGCAGTGTTGTATAATCCGTTCCGTTCCGTTCCGCATCGGTATGCAAACCGGTACGAGTCACCCCCCTGTTCCACCTCGGCTCATATTCCGGCCCGTTTCGCCCGTTTCGGCCCATTTCGGCCTGTTCCGGCTGGTATGAGTAATCCGGCCGGAATACTTTTTGGGTTTTAATTTTTGGGTTTTCTGTGTATACCTAACCTGATCTGTTCTTTGCAGCTCTGAACCAGTCTGCCTCTCTCGGTCTCTCCTCTGTTTTGATCTCCGCCAGCCTCTCTCTTTGATCTCCGCCAGTCCGCCTCCACGGCCTTCAGCCTTCAGCCTTCAGCCTCTCTCTTTGATCTCGGTCTGTTCAGCCTTCAGCCTTCAGCCTTCAGCCTCTCTCTTTGATCTCGGTCTGTTCAGCCTTCAGGCTTCAAGTCTTGCTGCTTTGATTTGTTCAGACTTCAGAACTTCAGATTTGGGTTTTTTTTTTTATTTTGTTCAGAACTCCAGCTGCTTTGATTTTGTGCTGCCCACTGTTTCTGTGTTTTGGGTTTTTGTTTTGGGTTTTTTTTTTTTTTTTTTTTTTTTGCTGCTTTGCTGCCTTATGAATATTTATAAATTTGGTTTCTTATTTTTTTGGTTTGTCTATTTGATATAGTGAATGGTCATGTGCTTTTGGAATTTAATACTCAACTTTGTTTGCTTGAGTGCGTTTGAATTTTTGGTTTCTATAGGAAAACATGGGTTTTCATCTTTTGATTTAGTTATCTTTGTAATTGAGGTGAACCATTGCTTAAGAAATTGCAGTTCAAAAGTATTGTTTGGTCGGAACTCAGAAGCCCCTCAAACTCAGTATCAGGTAGATGTAAAGAAGTTAGAAATAAGTATTGACCTCCATCAAAGCAAATATAAGTGATGTTTGGGAGGATCATATTTACATGCAGCAATATTGCTTAAAGCAACAAAATGTCGCCAAACTTTGATGCTCCAATTGCTAATTATTACTGTTGATGCTGTTGATGCTGATGATGCTGTTGATGATAATGATGTTTTTGATTTTGGGGAATTTGATAAGTAGTAATGTTAAGACTTAATGACATTAAGACTTCTTGTTATGTTATATTATGTTATGTGATTTTAATTAGACTTCTTGTTATGTTATATTATGTTA